>JAWKAU010000193.1:0-241000 GCA_033398695.1 Orobanche coerulescens | reverse complement strand
AATCATCGGCCGAGTTAGTCGGTGATCGATGAGGCACCGACAACGCCGGGTTAGCGTACGCTAGGCAGTGTGTCGCGTACGCTAACGAGTAGCATTAACGCACGCTACATATGATTCGTAGCGTGCGTTAATCCCCGCATGCATTTCGTATTAAGGACTTCCTACCGTAATTATTGAATTGTTAGACGTTAAATGCGGCCTGAAATGAATTCTGTACTATTTCTTTTGTTAAGGTTCGAGCTTATCACGTGATTGATCGAAGGGGACGACCTTGAGTATTTTGATATTCGTGGAAGTTTATTCTTGTCAACGAACCGAGGCAAGTACTCTAAATTAGAATTGTTTATATTATGACAATTATGAGGTGATTGTATCGTGTAAATATGTTGTGAATATATGTCCACCATGTGTTGATCCGACGGGAATCATCATGGGAATCTATAGTTTGTGTCGTTTGGATCGTTGGACAGTAGTTCCACCATGTGTTGGTCAAGCGGGATCATCATGGGAATCTATAGCCGTGTCTACTGGATCGTTGGAATACCATCGGTATGTTGAAACCGTTATGTTATGATATGTGTTGTGGATATTCTCGTTGGAGAAACTTGTTATGATATAATTGTTGATTATATCATGTTGTATGATTATTGTACTTGTACTAGCATCGTTGTGCTAACCCCTTCTGGGGTGAACATTTGTGTATGTTCGGGATCCGTAAGAGCGGGAAACAACCACCTGGGCGTATGACGAGGGTGCGAGTGATGTCCCGACCGGGTTTATTTATCTGTTGTTTATTCGTTATTTCAATTAGTACTCGAGTACAAAGTCATTTGTGATGATTTGGATTTGTTGATGTATTATTGAGTTGTTGAACAATTGTCAAGTTTCGTATTTGGTCGATCGATGTCTTTGTAATTCCGTTATTTTCATTCGTTAGTACCTTTTTATGCTTGTTCAATTCTTCACCTTGTAAATCCTTATGTAAAGGATTTACGGCTACTGTAATATTCCCGAATATATTGGGGTGTTCTGAGTTAACGTGCGCTATCGGGGTTCGATTAACGCCCTGAAAGCGTGCGTAGTGTATGTTATGAGACGGTAAGTAGATCGCGATCCGTGGCTAGCGCACGCTAGTCTTATACGATAGCGTCGCTATCAGCCGGCTTAGCGCCGCGTTACGTAGAGTACGTAGCGCGCTAAGCAATCCGAATGATTGTTTATTTTGAGCTTTTCGGCCGTAGGCAATTGTTTAGGCCATTGTTCGACTTGAGATGATTTGTATATCATTCCTTTTGTTAAGGTTCAAGCTTGCTACGTTGATCGAAGGAGGCGACTTTCGAGAGTGTTGAGATCATTGAAGTATATCGTTCTTGCCATCTTCGAGGCAAGTATCGTGATATGTTAATATCGGTATTTTTTGGAGCATGTGTATGATTATTCATGTTGTTGAACATGATATTTACTTCATTGATTTGCCATGATATTCGTTATATAGTGTTTATATGTTCATGTTGATGAACATAATGATTTGGCATATGTGTATGCATGAGTTGTGTTTGTATACGTTGTACGATCTATGCTGAGGGCGCTGGATCGGATGTCCACCTCGTGTTGGTCCGATGGGATCATTTTGAGATCTAGGCTGAGGGCGCTGGATCATTGGACGGGTTATTTCCAACTCGTGTTGGTCCGACGGGATCATCTTGGGATCTATGCTGAGGGCGCTGGATCATTGGAATACCCATGCTGTGTAATGGAATCTTGTAGATTCGCATTGTCGGATTCCGGTAGCGGAAGTCCGTGTGGTGTATCTTGTTATGTATTGTTGATGCATATTCGAATTGTTTAATATGATACTTGTACTAGCATCGTTTTGCTAACCCCTTCGGGGGTGGACATTTGATTTGATGTTCAGGTAGCCGAGGAGCAGGGAAAGCGACCACGATGCAAGCGTGAAGACGAAGGGGTTCAGTGATGTTTATTGTTATTGGAGATTTGTTTTCTTGGTTTGGTTTCTGTACTCGAGTACGCGTGTCTTATTGATATTAATTCGATATGGTTGTATTAATTACTCGGTGAACCAGTTGTACGTTTTCACAAACTTGAATTTCCGCAGTATTGATGTCTTAGATTTACTTTCTTTTTTTTTAGCCTTGTGAATCCTTACTTAAAGGGTTTACGGCGCTGTAATTATTCCGAATATCTCGGGGTATTACAGATAGAGTGAGAAATGGAGGAAAAAATGGATTTACTGCGACTAAATTTGTTAAATCTTATTAGATGTTCAGATTTTGCATTTGGGTCCCTAGACACTGTTCAATTACCAAAATGGCATTTTCTCAATAGAGTTTTTTCAATATGTTAAATTATAATCTGGCTTCTCTTATAATTCCTGACTTTATTGTAATTATCTTCAAGTGGTGGTTGAAACGATCTATTTGTCGAGCTTACATTATGTAATTTATATATTACAATACCTCCCATTTGATAAGTATAATTATCATTTGTTGACCTCCGATGTGATGGTGACCGCATGGTGGGATCATCTGAAAAGTGATATGAAAAACTATTACCGAAAAATAATTGTTCAATAAATCCCACATTGATTATATCAGATGGTGGAATTATTGAAATCATATTGATATGAGAATATTTATAAAGAAAAATTAAGAATTTGTACATTGTATTTGTACATATACATTTCCTTTTATTGTATTCTCATATATACTCTTTCCACATTGTATTTGTACATATATCATTTTCGGGTAATGGACTCATAGGTGTTTGATTGGTTTATCTAAATTTAGCTGGCTTGACTCTCCATAGTAATGGCAAAATTAAGAATTTCTTAATAAAAATCGAAATAATATTCTTAAATTTACTTATTGTAAAATAAATGGCATAAGGTTATGGGTGAAGGAAAACATGATTTATATCTCAAATCAAAATATGAATCTTATTTGAAGATATAATCCATTGAGATCCTGTAAAATATGATATGATTCATACTTATCCTAATAAAGTCATATTTTAACCGAGTTTGTGATGAATACGAGTACATAGCTTTTAAACGGGTCTGAGTAGCTGAACCATACTGGCGCAGCAAAATTACAAGAAACAACTATATTACAATTTCATAAACACAGTCCTCTAAAACTCTAGATTCACTTGATCTACGAATTTCAGGAAAAATAAAGAGAAATTTCGAATTCAATTATATCGCAAAATAATTGTCTTACAGGCATATATACATATATATATATATATATATATATATATCCTAGGAAAGCTAGGGTTAAAATTTTGGAATTATATAACAAGCATACAAACTTTTAAAAATTTGCAATTAGGTCCCTAAAAACAGAAAAACACAAAATTGAGGGCCTAAACATCGTTTTTTGGCCAAAAAACGACGTACCTCATCGCATAGCGATGACTCTTGCTCAGTGAGCCGATTCCGATAAGAAAAGGCTGAGTTCATCCCAAAAATCACAAACAAATATTTTTCAAATATTTCAAAAAAGCCCTTTTTCCAAAAAAGAAATAACAATCTCATCTACTATTATCTTTCAATCTTGTTTAAGACGGATAAGTACATATATTATAAATGAGTTCGAATGGCCGAATCTCATCCTCATCATTTCTATGTATTGGCTGCGGTATGACTCCGGGTGGTTGAAACCTAACAAAATCTTAAATTATTATTAGCTTTTTACTTATAAATTACAATGTAAAGTAATTCACCGTCAAATTTCTACGGACTGTACACTAG
Organism: Orobanche coerulescens; assembly: GCA_033398695.1. Taxonomy (NCBI): domain Eukaryota; kingdom Viridiplantae; phylum Streptophyta; class Magnoliopsida; order Lamiales; family Orobanchaceae; genus Orobanche; species Orobanche coerulescens. The sequence goes on along the minus strand of JAWKAU010000193.1, from coordinate 237,228 downwards.
TAATATTATGGATTGTGGTTATAAATTTAAAAAAAAAAGTATTTTGATGTAAATAATAATTTCCATACGAAAATAATATTCTCATTACAAATTAATATATAAAGTCATGTCCTAATATTTTAGTGGAGATAAATTTCTACTTTTAAAATATCTAAAAGCCATACTTCAGCCAAAAAAACCATACTTCAGCCAAAATCTAACCCTACTTCTCAGAACTCCAAGCGGCGCCGCAAATTTCCTTCTTCTTCTCCCTTCTTCTTCTTCGGCGGGAAATTGTCTAAAAATTGAGCGGGATTTGGGAAAAAATTGGACGAGCCCAAACCATCTCGTTCTTCCTCCAAGAGGCGCCGCAAATTTACCCTACTTCCTCTTTTTTCTTCTTCGGTGTGCAATGGAAAAAAATTTGAGCGGGATTTTGGAAAAATTTGGACGAGCCAAACAAAATGAAGTCTATAAAAGTTTGATTCACGACACATCCTCCATATCTTTACATTATAAGGCTCTCCAGTTTGCTTCACAACACCTCCTCCTTATCTTTACATTGTAAGACTTTATATCTTAATTTGTTATTTGTATTTGCAGTATGTATGTCTTCTGAGTTATGGATTCATGTGAAATTAAGTTTGATTGGTGGAATTCGAATTAGTTTGAAATTAAGTTTGATTCAGTGAGGAAAATTATGTTTCTGTACTGATGAAATTCGAATTAGTTTGATTGATTGGATTAAATCAAAGTATAAAATCCATTGTTATTCCCATGTTTTTTTCTGGGATTGGATTGGATTAAATCAGAGTATAAAATCCATTTTTTTCGTCAATATATATGATATGAAGGAGGGATTGGATTTTCTCCGCCGGTATAAAATCCATGTTCATTTTCCCGACAATATATATGATATGAAGGTGGAATCGGATTGAATCAAAGTATAAAATCCATGTTTTTTTTATTGGCTGCATATATGAATCAAAGTATAAAACTCATGTATTTTTTTATTATGTTATGTTATGTAGGTGGAATCAGATCGAATCAAAGTATAAAACTCATGTTTCGACAACATATATGAATGAGGGTGGATTGCCTACTGCTTGCATGGAATTGCCATTCTAACATATATTTCTCTTTGAAAAACAATATAGATGGTATCTCAAACTTGTGAAGGAGGCCCAGGAAAGAAGATGAAGAAGCCACCTATTGTGGGCCTTGGAGGGAACTCAGGGAGTCTCCTGAAAGCAACAACTGTAGCACGCACAAAAGCACTACAAAATCTAATATCAACACCGGTACCTGGAGTGGCATCAACTCCTAGGATTATCACAAGAAAAAGGGTAGAAAATGCACTCCCAACACCGTCACTACAATAAGTGATAAAAAAAATGTATCAAGTAGACAAGCAAATCAATTGCCAAGCTCGGAGACAATTCTTGATCATGAGGCACGTCAGACAACTCATGTCCCACCCACGAAACCCGCAAATCAATTTTCAAGTTTGGAGAAAACAATTAATCACGAGGCTGCCGGTAATGGTGTTTCATATCTAATTGCATATATTCAATATATGATCATGAGCTCATATTAATGTATTGGTTTTTTCCTACATTTATGTGCTAAAGACGATTCCACTAGCCAATTCAAACTGAAAAGAAAACATGAAATAACAGCTGGGAAGGGATTCATAGAGATGATTTCAACTGGTTTTGTGTTAACCTTGTTCACATTGGCTGACGGTGCAAATCTTATCTTTTGAAGAATGTGATTTGAAACATTATTTGATCCTTGAGATGCTACCGTTGTCAATGGTTTTGCAAAATTAGTATCCACACGTTTTCCTTTCAAAGTTGCTAACTGAGCATTCAAATCTTTATTTTTCTCCTCCAATTCGTTGTAAGCACGCTCGTAAGACAGTTTGTCAGACTTGAATTCTTTCTTTTTACGATCAATTTGCTCAAAATATGACTTGTTTTCTTGTTCAATCTTTATGAGTGCATTTTCATATTTAGAAACAATTTCTGTGTGCTCAGCTCACAGTTTTTCATCATCTTCGACAGAGTAGTTTTGTAAGACAATAGACATAACATCTGTTGACTGCTTCAAAAAGAGAATCATTTCGATTTTCCAATGTTTGAATGGCTTCTTGTGATTAAGTTGCTTCCTTTACCAGGGATTTATAGTTCTTGACAAAGTCAACTGTTTCCTTTAAAAATTCTTGTTCAAAATGAATTACTCTCGCATGAATTTTATTTAGACTAGGGATCAAGATCAAAATCTTTTCATTTCATTATGAAAACTCGAATTCCAAGTGTTTATATTTGGACTTGTTTTAGATTCAACAGTCCTTCGAAGTTGCTCAATCCTTGCTTTGACATCATCAAGATGTTTTCTCGCACCACTTGTGTTAAAAATGTTGTTCAATTTTGGAAAGATGTTTTGAAACAACAACTTGTTTTGAAACGGTTTTTGTAACACTTGATTTTTTGGAAAAGTTTGATTTGTGTATTTGTTCCTTTATCTTGGGGGTTTGGGGAACAAATGCAACTCCAGAAAGTTTGTTTGACTTGTTGTAATCAATTGATTGAAACTCAGGATTTTTTTATTTCATTTTTGATTTACTTAGTTCCTCAAGTTTGATTGTTTAGTTAGAATATAAAACAACAAGATGGTCATGTTTTTCAAATAAAACATTACTATTGTACAACACTCTCTGTTCAATATGAGCGTGGTATGCAAAAGTGGATTTTTGTTCTTATTAATCATGTGGATGGTTTGCTGTGAGTGACCAGTTTTAAGAAGCAAAGTTTCATGAAAACCCGCAAATCAATTTTCAAGTTTGGAGAAAACAATTAATCACGAGGCTACCGGTAATGGTGTTTCGTATCTAATTACATTTTTACGTGGTATATGATCATGAGCTCATATTAATGTATTGGTTTTTTCCTACATTTATGTGCTAAAGACGATTCCACTAGCCAATTCAAACTGAAAAGAAAACATGAAATAACAGCTGGGAAGGGATTCATAGAGATGATTTCAACTGGTTTTGTGTTAACCTTGTTCACATTGGCTGACGGTGCAAATCTTATCTTTTGAAGAATGTGATTTGAAACATTATTTGATCCTTGAGATTCTACCGTTGTCAATGGTTTTGCAAAATTAGTATCCACACGTTTTCCTTTCAAAGTTGCTAACTGAGCATTCAAATCTTTATTTTTCTCCTCCAATTCGTTGTAAGCACGCTCGTAAGACAGTTTGTCAGACTTGAATTCTTTCTTTTTACGATCAATTTGCTCAAAATATGACTTGTTTTCTTGTTCAATCTTTATGAGTGCATTTTCATATTTAGAAACAATTTCTGTGTGCTCAGCTCACAGTTTTTCATCATCTTCGACAGAGTAGTTTTGTAAGACAATAGACATAACATCTGTTGACTGCTTCAAAAAGAGAATCATTTCGATTTTCCAATGTTTGAATGGCTTCTTGTGATTAAGTTGCTTCCTTTACCAGGGATTTATAGTTCTTGACAAAGTCAACTGTTTCCTTTAAAAATTCTTGTTCAAAATGAATTACTCTCGCATGAATTTTATTTAGACTAGGGATCAGTATCAAAAATCTTTTTCATTTCATTATGAAAACTCGAATTCCAAGTGTTTATATTTGGACTTGTTTTAGATTCAACAGTCCTTCGAAGTTGCTCAATCCTTGCTTTGACATCATCAAGATGTTTTCTCGCACCACTTGTGTTAAAAATGTTGTTCAATTTTGGAAAGATGTTTTGAAACAACAACTTGTTTTGAAACGGTTTTTGTAACACTTGATTTTTTGGAAAAGTTTGATTTGTGTATTTGTTCCTTTATCTTGGGGGTTTGGGGAACAAATGCAACTCCAGAAAGTTTGTTTGACTTGTTGTAATCAATTGATTGAAACTCAGGATTTTTTTATTTCATTTTTGATTTACTTAGTTCCTCAAGTTTGATTGTTTAGTTAGAATATAAAACAACAAGATGGTCATGTTTTTCAAATAAAACATTACTATTGTACAACACTCTCTGTTCAATATGAGCGTGGTATGCAAAAGTGGATTTTTGTTCTTATTAATCATGTGGATGGTTTGCTGTGAGTGACCAGTTTTAAGAAGCAAAGTTTCATGAAAACCCGCAAATCAATTTTCAAGTTTGGAGAAAACAATTAATCACGAGGCTACCGGTAATGGTGTTTCGTATCTAATTACATTTTTACGTGGTATATGATCATGAGCTCATATTAATGTATTGGTTTTTTCCTACATTTATGTGCTAAACACGATTCCACTAGCCAATTCAAACTGAAAAGAAAACGTGGAATAACAACTGGGAAGGGATTCATAGAGATGATTTCAACAAATGGGAACAAAAGAGTGGAGGTTGTTTTCAACCAGGAACTTTGGGTTCCTAATAATCCAGCTACTAATAAAAAGTTCACCACAAGCATAGGAATTGAAGTTAGGAGTAGAGCTCGAGTATGCAACAAAGGGTGGCACGAGATTGATGATGATATTAAGAGACAACTAAGAGAAGGGCTGACTGTAAGTTTATTCTATACAGTGGATTTGATGCATGTATTTTTTCTGCTGGCTAATAAATTAAATCTATGTGATATTAGGTACATTATGTGGTGAACCTAGACCATCCAAATGTTATACTATATATAAATGATAGAATGCGCACAGCATATACACAGTTCAAGTGGAGGCTACATCATCATTATCTTAAATGTGGAACAACTGCAAATGGACGAGCAACACTACCCCCTGTAGAACTTTGGGGTACTATATCAAGTGAAGATTGGTATTGGCTATGTGATAAGCTATATACTGATGCAAAATATATTGTATGTAATTTCTTCTCACATAATTACTTGTTACTTTGAAGTTGAGGCCAGGATATTGTGAAATAACAATACATAAAAAATAATTATATGCTTGCTCTTTGTGTTAGAAATAAAATGATAGAATATATATATTTCTTTTACGTAGGAAAAATGTAAGAAGAATGCAGATAGCCGAAAAATGCAACAAGGTACGCATCGGGGTGGTGCTATGCCTTTTATACAATATACTTTAATAGCTGCCCAGGTAAAAAAGAATGATTTTCGATCAACTTTGGCATTACTAAATACTTAAATGTTTACCTTGTTGGTTTCTAATGAGTGGGAGTTTTGATATTGTAGGAAGTTAATCCCTTATCTTTTATAGAAAATTGGGGAAAGATGTATCAAGATTCTAAGGGTAATTGGGTCAATGATGCTGCCAACGAAAAATTTGTAAGTGATGTGGACCTTTGTCGGATCATTTGAACGTTTTCCTTTATAATAATAATAATAATAATTATTATTATTATTATTATTATTCTATGGAACTCCTATTTATATTTATTTGTTTATACATTATAGGATAAGTTGAAAGAAAAAAAAAGTTGTTGAAGGATAAATTGGCACTTGAGGCACCTGAAGGTAGTGATCCAGAAACCATAGAAGTCAGCCCACAAGAAGAGATTTCAATTATGGCGGATGAGTGTGGGCGGAAGGGCAAAAGAGTCCGGGACTTAGGATCTTTTCCTCGGCTTCAGATCCCGACAATATCTGCATCCTCTAATGTGCAAGTAAATTTAGAAGTTACTAGTCTTCGTGAAAATGTGGAGAACTTGACATCAACTGTCAATAGTTTGGCATCACAAAACAAAAAATTCATGGAAATAATTGCAGTATTGTTCAAGAAATTATCCCAAGAAGGTACATCTTTTACAAATGCTGCAAATATGATAAATGAAGTTTATCACAACAGTGGAGATAGAGATGGTGATGATCATGACAATCAAGCTTATAAAGAGAACAATGAAGCTTATGAAGATGAATTATGATACACCAGTTGGTGTAAACTATTAGGCATCATATTATTACTGTTTGTTTTTTAGCTATGAAAATGAAGTTTGTTTTAATTTCTGAATAATATTTATAGTAAAAAATTTATTCCGAATTTGAATATTATAATAAAGATCTTATCAGTTAGCCTTTAGTGTTATTATTTGAGATCTATATAATGATCTTGAATATTATTTGTTACAACGAATGTGGATGTATCAAAAGCAATGTTTTGTGACATAAATTAGCATGGTCTTAACATTTGAATTATTGTAACATATTATCTCTGTTGGAAAATAGAATAAAAAATATATATAAAGCTTTACATTATAGTAATTGTAACTTTTGGTGAAGTCTTTCATTTAGAATATTATAACATAATTTTATGTCTCCCACTAGGACATGCAAGGATAATGGAGCCTTGCATATGTTCTTCTGTAACATATCATGTCTCTTGAAAATTAAGATATAAAACATATATAAAGCCCCGCATACTAGCAATTGTGACATATGATTAAATCTTACATATAGGATATTGTAACATAATTCTATGTATCCCAAACTATGATATGCAATGTAACGAAAACCTCACTGGTTACTAATGGTGACAAATTTAAACTCTCGTATAAAGTATGTGGTAACACAGTTCCGTTTCCCGTGAACTATATTTTGCAACAAAAGTTAAGTATCCTATAGTGCTAATTGTGACACAAACTAAGTGTTCCATATTATATCATGTGACATGAGTAAAGTTTCACATGTTCCTAATCACAAGAGATATAAAGTGTCGCAAGTAGCATAGTGCAGCACAATTGTTTGTCTTGCAACCTATTATACGCAACATAAATATAGTCTCACAAACTAGTACTTGTGATGTATATATGTCTCACATATTGATTTTTCTAACACAATTTCTTGACTAACAAAAATGAATAAGTGAGATAATGTTTAAATCGCATATAAATAAATGCAACAACTAAGTTTTTTTGTCACTTTAGAGAATCTGTAAGAAGTTTTATGCGACACATGGTAGCGACGAATCTAAACCGTCACATTTTACATTAAAAGAGACATAGTGACTTTTTGCAACACTTTTTCGTTGTCACTTTTGACATATTTTCTTGTAGACTCCTCGCCGTCAACGTTCTCTTCCCGTGCTTTAGCCTTGCCATGACCTAAAAACAACATCCCCCAACAGAGTCAGTTACACAGAACAACAATCCTCAAGAGTTGAATAAACACAATCATGATATATCTGAATTATGAAATTAAGCTGAAGAGGGGCATCACAGTACGCCCGTAATGGTATGTGCAAGTGCACAAGACGAGTGTCCGGACACACCTGCCCTTGTACCTAATTAGTCTCATGGAGGTACGTTACCGTGTGCACAGTCCATTGTGTCGGTGAACCCGATCACATGACTATCATGTGCCCGACTAAAAATTCCACACATCCCCACACGGCCACGCAATATGAACCGAGAAGGTCATATGAACAAGAATGACCATGATGAACATTAATGAATAACAATCCGACAAGGTCAAGAATGACTCACCGAGATGGAATAATTGTGAAATGAATGATAGCTCACTGAAATAATCGGAACCGTCGTTCCTCGTGAACTGAATTAGTTTGGTAATTACAAGTATCAACATGATTGTTGTACATGAATGAATATGATTTATGAATGAACAACAACAAAAGGAATGATTATCCTTTTAACTGAGTAAGAATTAACTTACACAACACCGGTGAAAAATGTCCTTCCTCAAACAAACATACCAAATGAGATATCGGTCGCTCGAACAACCTTGAATAACATAATTACCAATAAATGCTCAATATACGTATCAAGCATGAATCACGACCAACTCAAAAGTCGATACAACAATATCCAAACTCATAGAGGTATTCTAACGAATACTTTGTAAATGTTCTTCCCTTTGGTTACACCAACCCCAAAAATAACGAAACCAAACTCCAAGTGAGTAATAAAATCCGACAAAACACCTTAAATGATATCGATAATCCCATAGGAATCTACAACTCGAGTTAACGACAACATCTATTCGAAAACCCCCAAAATATCAAAGTCAACTCTTAAAAATCTTGAATCAAACCCCAACATTCATGAAATCCAAAATATACGCCAATAAATCCATAGGAATACATTTATATAAGGTAGATAATCCATATCTAACATATTCTAACTTAAAACCAAGCTTACACGAAGAGATCGGAAGGAAAACATTCAAAACCCGAAATTCTATATCTAAGAAATGTTTACCTTGATTTGATGTATTGGAGATGATGAAATGATGATTAGTCCGTATTATAAGCTTGAATATGATGATAGGTGAGTGCAGCTCAAAGAGATTCTGCCAAATCGCCCAGAATCGCCCGGAATCGCCCAAAAACGAAGTGAGAAATGAAAATGACGAAACTGGACTGGACTGTTCAATTTATATTATTCCCATATTAGCGCACGCTATGACCTGATATTTAGCGTGCGCTAACGGGTTAATCGGACAGTCCAATGAACTCAGACTGCCTCATTAACATACGCTACAAACTTGGTAGCGTGCGCTAACGCGTTCCTGATAGCGTGCGTTAACCCAAAATGTTAGCGTGCGCTAACTGAATATCTGATGCCCAGTAACTGAAGTCCAAAACCTTCTGTCCTCTGACCTGCTCGCGATAGCGTGCGCTACACCCAAAACTACTAGCGCGCGCTACTTACCATTCGTAGCATGTGCTACTACAACTTGACTGCAGTCCAGTGCCTTCTGGACTGTCAGCCTGAACCACCATAGCGTGCGCTAATGCTGAGAGGTAGCGTGCGCTACCCGTACTCAATTAGCATGCCCTAAGAAGAGTACGTAGCGTGTGCTACTCCTCACATACATCCCACTACAAAGATAACAATGATGATACACTCGGCCCGACTCTTCAACCGGGTCGAAAGACGCACCGAAACTGATACACAACTCCCAGTACGCCAACAGTGAATACAAATGAAGGAATGTGAATGATGAATGATTAATAATGAGTGAAAATTACTGAGTGACAATTACTGAGTGATAATTACTGAATTATAATTACTGAATTACAACCAGGTATTACACAAGGAACCCCCTCTAACACCTTCAAGCTCAAGAATGCCTCTTGGCATGTCTGATTTCATGCACACGGTGGAGGAACAGCTAGCATTTATTATTGATGCTTGCAAAAATAGGGAAGAGAGCAGACAAGGGGAAGCAATGAATAAGGGGAAAGGCAGAGAAGAAATGAGGAAAAATCAACAAGACCTCCCTCTGATTTTGGCAGGTAGCTCTAGCCTAAAAAGGAAAGAGCCAGTTCTACCTGAAGACCCACCTGCAGCCAAAAGAAAAAGGACCAGACAAGAATCAGAAGTGAGATACCAATGGAAAGGCAAAGAACTCCAATATGTTGAAGAGTTCATGCCTGCTGAAGCAGAACACATGTGGGGAAGGGCAAGAAAGCAATTCATTGACACTAGTAGAATAAACATCAAAGACTTCGGTACATCTCACTTCGGTAATGTATATTAGCAAAGTAAAAACAAACAACAACTTCGCTTTTCAATTTAATGAAATAAAAAACCCACATAGACTTCAGTAAATGGTACCAAACAAAAAAGTAGGAGCTAGTTAGAAATTTTAAGTTACAAAGACTTCGCTAATTTGATAATTACTGAAGTAAAAAATGTGAAATTTTATTTTTTACCAAAAAAATTTTACAATAGCGAAGTGTATGTCTTGATACCGGGAATTAATATTTTGAGGTTCAATCTGAAGAGATTAGAAGTCGATCGAGGTTAAAAATCATAAGTTCTGAAACTTGAGGGCTAGATTGAATTAACCTAAAAAAGTAAATTTAAATTTAATTCGACATTTTTAATATACCATTTCAATCTAAATTGATCCAAAGTAAATAATATTTTTTTTGCTAAGTTTGAGCAGACCACTTCTAGAAGTCCCCGTAGTTTCAAGAATCAGAAAAATAGAACAAAAAAAATGGTTGAGGGCCTGAGGCGACATTAGAGTTTGGACTCTCATCTTTATCCTTTTCATTTATTTCACCAGGGGTTGAATTGAACATAATGGAAATAATGAAGAGCCCCGTACACTTTTACAGTATGGATTCGTACTCCCATTAATTGAAATTGTCATGTATGAAGAAGGTCCATTAACCCTTCACATAGTTTCATCGGCCCGCATAAAAAAAGTACAAGGGGAAAAGAAAGTTACAGAAAAAGGAGAACCCTAAAAAATGTGCTCTTCAATGTCAATCTTATCGTTCTGCTTGCCCTCGAGGATCCCTTTTCTGTTACGCCACCATTCTAATTTCATTTTTCCGGGCAACCCATTATACTTCGGGCCGAAAAACCCTAACCACATTTTGCTGTCAGCTCCAGTTGCTGAGAAAAAGTCGAGCCTTAAAGTTTCTTAGATTTTGTGGGACAAAATTGCCCTTGATGACTATAATGGTTGGGCCATTGAAGAATCTTCTCCCAAACCTGTTAAAAAGACGGGTAAGTGTTTGATACATGGGCTTTTTGTAAACCTTACTTTTAGATTATTTTTGTTTTATTTTGTTGTAGTTTTTAAGTAGTGTGGATTGTTGTGAAATGGGTTTTTGTAGGTTTTTGCAGTTATGCATGTCGGTCTTGCGAGTTCGATTGTTGCAGTTCTTGGTTTACTTGCATATTTTTCATTCTCCAACAGAGGTTGAGTTTTTCTATCAATAAGGTTTCCACTTAATGTATTATTAGGTTAATTTCAAGTGTAGTTGACCTTGCTTTTGCTTCATCAGGTTATATGTTTCGTCTCAGAAGCCCGTTTAGTACTTTACATGGATTTCCAGCACCTTCTTCAACGATTACAGATGATACTGAAAGTGAAGAAGTTATTCATGATGTGTTATTTGGAGATGCTCGGGTGCCTGATGAAAATGTGATTGATGTTTCAGATTCAATTGTGAGGACATGTGATTTTTGCTAACAGGCTATTTTGAAGTTAATCCACGTAATTTCTAATAAGGTCTAATGCACTTTGAAAAGACACTGTCTAATTACCAATACTGTAAAATGATTTTTGGTTAGAGTGAATCCATATTTGTAGCATCAGGTAGCATCTTTCTTGAGTCGATTTTATCATTGTATTACTTTTCTATATCTTAGTGTCCCTATCGAGTTAATCTGTGCTTCATTTATGTAAGAGACAAGCTTAAATACCATGAAAGAACAAAAGCTCGAGCATATTATAGTTCTGCTTGCTGTCGATTCTGCTCAACAAGAAGCTCTCATGTCCCTAAAGACACTCAAGGTATATGTTTTCAGTGGCTTCACATTATAATACTTTTATCTTCTACAACGTTCAATTTACATAAGTTCTTTTTTTTTAATTATTTCATATGTTCCACATAAAGAGTCATGTTCCAAAAATAAATTCCGTTTCCTTTTAATGAGTCATGTTTCTATTTTCTTACATGTCATGTCTATATGGACATGTGGGGTATGAAATAATTCCCTAACTAATAAGTAAGGATATAATTGAAAAAATGGGTAAAATTATGTGTCGTCTAAAGTGGAATCTTTACGTGGAACGGAGAGAGTACTATTTTTCAGTTGGATAATTCTATTTTCACAACTTATAAGCCAGTATTCTTATATATTTCACCGTAACATATATTTCTCAGTTTTGCGCTTTTCTTCTTCTTATTCAGTTAAGGTTTGCAGATTATTGAAGATGATGTTAAAGCAGATGAACTATGTACCAGACGAGAATAATGCTCGGTGGTTAGTTCGGGCGAATTCACAACTGGAGAGGTACTCGTAGATTTATACATTTATAATCTTAAACTACGTCCTGTTATATGATCCTCAATCACCCATGTTGTACTCGGTTCGCAGAAGTAGGAAGCATCGTATAAATGCGTCAGCTGTACTTTCTGGATCTAGAATTACCGCCTTTGATGATGTGGGGATTGAAGACCCTGATTTTAAATATATTCAGTGTAAGACTTGGTTAAGAAATCACCCGGTTTGTAATCCTGTCTTTGGTAAATAAAAAATAAATAAAGTATCGTATAAATTGTGGGTTGAAGCCTGAATTTAGCTCTAGCTGAAGATGGTGTTATAAGAAGCAAACTGTCAGATAGAAATTCCAGTTCAAATTCGAATGTCGGAGACCAAGGATGTTCCAAGTTTTTTCCGGAGAGGTACCTCAAGTCTTAAATTTCATTTACCCCCCTTCATTAGTCCGCTGGCGGCTAAAGATGGAGATAAGATACTGTTTGTATTATTTTAACCAACAATCGTACTGTTTAATGTTATAATAGGTTTATATCTCGCCAGGATCTGATTAGTTGGAAGGCAAAAATAGAGTATAGAGTCACGCCACGAGTCCATGAAGAGGTAGGAGTTGTTGTAGACATCTAAATACAATTGTTAGTTTTCATTTGTTTCTAAGAAACTGACTTTTCTTGCAGTTCAGATGTGTCGGAAGAAAATTGGTCTTCTGGATGTGAAGAAAATTGGTTTTCTGGATGTGCTGAAGAGAGATTTTGTCGTTTCGAAGTATATGATCTTTTTTAATCCTTTTTGTCCTATTTGTGGTATTCATGATGAAATAGATAGAAACTTATTACACATTCTTTGTCTTTGTTATGATATGTAACTGGTTTTGAATTGGTTGGAACGCATCTTATTTTTCTTAAGATGGTATGATATGAAATTGTTGGTTCTTATATTATTGAGCTCTTGTGGTTGATGGTTAGTTATAGTTGAATGTAGATTTTGGCAATGAATTTTAAATTGAAATGTGAACTATTAATATATATTACTGCAGAAAACACTAATATATATATATATATAACTGAGGTAAAAAGTTCTTTATTTACTACGCCAATTATAAAATAATTGAAGTTAAAGGCATTATTTTACTTCACTTATTCTCCACATTTGGATCATAATTAGAAAAAAACCGAGATAGACTTCGGTTATTAGGATATTAGACTTTGCATAAAAAGCGAAGTCTAAAGTATACCTTTTACTACACGAACATAGACTTCGGTAATTATGACGTTTATACTTCAGATATTATCCGAAGTCTTTGACGTTTATTCTTATAGTGTGAGAAGTACTTGTAATACCTCCGGTATTCCATGCTTGATTACTTTGTACTGTGTGAATGTTTGGTAATGTGACGTCATTTCTATTTATGTATTCCATTGAGTGCTATATAATTGTACGATGTGAATGAAATGGGGGTGACACACCTTGACGCCGTGGGACGATCGTCGGTGCGAATATGACGGTGGCCAACGTCTTGTTCCCCGATAATTGTTGACGAGTGGAAGGGATGGTCACCCCAAGATGGTTAGAATGTGGTTTGAGGCTAAAGGTTACGTCTAACGCGCTATAACCCATGCCTAACGTACGCTATATTTCGATCGTTACGTGCGTTAAGCGGCTACATTACGTGCGTAACGGGTGGGTCGGTCTTGACCAGAATCTTTCTTTTGACACGGACAGGCTACTTTCGGCGGGCTAGAGGACAAACGAGTCAACTGCTCGTTACGTACGTTATGTCCCAAATTTAACGTACGTAACACTTGGGCACATTTCGGGCAATGAGTTCTTTACGTACGTTGTCGGCTGCATCGCTACGTCGTAATTCACCTTACGTACGTAACACCCTTATCGTTAACGTACGTTATCAAAACCAAGTTTTATAAAATGATAGTTCCCTTCTTCATTTGCACGACCCAACATCACAAACTACCACCCTTGGAGAAATTCCTAGCCCTATACCCGGTTCTTAAGCCTCTTAAACACTTGAATTAACATTGAGGAGGTGTATTATTGAGCTTCGGTGAAGATTATCCAAGTCGTTCAAGTCACTTCTCGTTTACCTCGTAGTTCTTGTGAATCCGTCAACCATGTTCATTATTCTTCTTCCAATAAGGTAAGCCACCAATCCCTGGAGTTATATCTTCGATGTTTTCTTATTTATACTTATTATATTGCGGGTATTAGGTAGATTTTGCTAAACTTCGTATACAATCTTGTCGGATGAAATTGTAGTAACCGGAAATTTCGTTTCTCATATGTTTCGTTTCGTGCAAATGAAATTTCACTTCAAATCATCACTAGGAATGTAAAATTTGAAGAATCAATTGTGGGAAAATTCGTAGTAATCCGTCACCGTATGTTCTATTGTCCGTAGCCACCCTTACCTTGTGATTTTTGACACTTAGCAAACTAAGGAAATAATTCGATAGTATAATCAATATTGGTTGCCAAACCACCGAAGTTGTTGTGCAATAAAATCCGTCGATTGTAGTATTCGGGATATAGAATTATATTAAAAAGCATAAGATTCGATTTCGCCATAACAATTCGTTGACACCGAAGAATGATAGGATTATCTTCTTGAGTATATCGATGTACCTAATGTTAATTATAAGATTGAACGAGATAATGATACACAACACTTGAAAACTTAGAAACGATACTCATACCGACAATTAAAACTACACTAGGGATCCGGTTAGGAAAGGGAGACTAGTTTATTCATTATAATCCGTATGAGGTGTTAATCGGATGTTTCGTGGCTAGGTTAAGTTCGAGCGGGCGTGGGGACTTCGTTATCATAAAGCACACTACCGGATCACGAGCAAGTGAAATCTTGCTCGTGAATTTTCTAATATCAATGTTATAAATTATGTGTTTACGTGCCATTTTGATAAAAGCCGACGTTTGTCTTTCTATAAAGATGTTATAAATGGTCCGATGTGTTGGGGATAAAACATATGGTACCGTGTGGAAATGTGTTAGGGGTAAGACCCGAATTGGGCACCTATGTTCGGCGTATTCCTGTGTGGATACTTCCGTGACCCTTGGTTGCGACCTTGGGGGATTATGTGTTAAAGAGAAAGACTCGTCGGTTAAGTGATGAAATATTCCCTGTGATTACTAGGTACTGTGATTGTAAAGATGTCGTATATCGTTGTTAGTAGTTGTTATTTGGTATGCATTCTCTGACCACAGTTTACAGTATGACTCGTCGTGCAGTAAAATTGTTCATCATGTGCAGGACATTCCCGAGGGGTCCGGTCAGACTTGAGCGGTGTTGGAATTATCTCTAGCCGCTGCTTTAATTGGAATAAATTGTTTTCTTTGGAAAAACCTTTGTTGTGTAATAATTGGACTTCAAATTACATTTCCCTTAAATCTTTCGATTCACGTTATGTAATCCTTGAATTTAAGGTTTTATCGCGATTTTCTTAAAATACCTATTTTTCTAACTAGCCTTGTGGGTCCCACATGGGATTTATGGCACTGTAATACCTCGGGATATTTTGGGGGTGTTACAGAAAATTGTATCAGAGAGCCAAACTCCTGGTTTGAATAAAACTTTCTCCTATATTTTTTTTTTCTTTCTCTCAAAATCCAACACCCCAAGCGATCGAAGCTCCTCGTGGGAATGCAAGTAAGTGATATGTGTGTGTTTCTATTTTTGTACAACATTTAATTGAAAACCATGCGTGGAACTGGCTTTAGATTGATACCGTTAGTGATGGCACGCCGATGAGCTAGAAGGGTGGTGAATGACGCTCGTGGTTCCGGGAACCACAATGAGGCAGGAACACCGCCGAGACCCATCTGTGAGGGCCGGCCGCCACCGATTAACCAAAGCGATCGGAGGCGGAACGCCAAAATAACAACCACGGAGGCATGGATCCGGCTTTTGTTCAGGCCCTTGCCCAGTCTATCGCCATCTTAATTGCTTAGTTCAATCAGTCATAACGGATACCGGTCATCAATGTGGAAGAAAATGCAGGAAGAGATCGATGGTTGGGAGAGATGCTGAAGGCTAGGCCTCCATTATTTGACGGGACAGGAGAGAAACACGTGGACGACTGGATTTCGGAAATGGATACTGCCTTCGAAGTAATCGGATGCCCAGAAAACAGAAAGGTGCCGCTCCGAATTAATCAACTCCGTGACACTGCTGCACGTTGGTGGAGGACTTACAGGCCAGAGGACCGAGTGGTCGGGTGGACCAAATTTGCCCGACTGCTACGGAGCGAAATCTTGTCCCGAATCGGCCGAACCGCTCGCGCACGAGACTTTTTCAGTGCCGGCCCTCAGAACATGCTAGTACCAGAGATCATTCGGGCCTACCGAACCGAGCTAAGTTACATCTCCCAGATGGTTCCATCGGAAGATCAACGAATATGCCATCTTGCGCAGAGGTTACCGGAGGATGTACAATGTTATGCCGCCGAATTTCACTGCACGACCCTGAGAGAATACGAAGACGTAGTCACAGCATATGCCGGTACAGTTGTTAATACCGACATCGGGCATAACTCGAAGAAGCAGAAGACATCAGTTCAGCCTGGGAGCAACAACAAAACGAATTCGGGGCCCGCATCTTCTTTTAAGCCGGCGGTTTCGTACCAAAAGAAGGGTGTATCTGATCGGCCTTACCGTAGGGACTGTTTCAATTGTGGCATGACCGGGCATACTAAGGATCGGTGTCAGAAGACGGATACCAAATGTTTCACTTGCGGAAAGGGTGTACACATGTCTCGCTACTGCTGGCGGGCCAATTCCACTCAGAGCCCAGCTTCACAACCAAGTCAACAAGGCTCTGTGCAATCCCCTAGGACGCCTGCTGTTTCCAACTACCGAGCTCTATCTCACCAGAGCCAACCGCCACTGCATGGTGCCGGACGAGGCTGTGGGCGCGGCGGAGGTACCTCGTCCTTTTCAAAGTCAGTACCGTCTCGTGTATTTGAGCTGATGGCTACGGATGGTCAGCCTGCGCCAGCTATCTCAGGTACTCTTCTTGTTAACTCTCAGCCAGTGCATGTACTATTTGATACCGAAGCCACCCATTCGTTTATATCTGTGGAATGTGTTGAACGCTTAAATCTTGTTTGTGTACCTTGTGAGCCCTTTACTGTTAAACTACCCGAGGGTAGTAGATTAAGCGGCGATCAAAAGGTTTGAGACTGTCGGATCAGCATCGACGATCATAGTTGGACCGCTAATCTTATGGTCTTCCCACTCCAGAATGAAGATATCATATTAGGAATGGACTGGATGCCATTGCACAGAACAATCTTGGATACCTACCACCTGACTCTTTCTATTTCAGCTCATGACGGTACCACATATGTCATCAGTGGACGTGAACACTTTAGTACAAAAGGATCTCTCAGCATTATCGCATCGGAAGCCTCCTGCAGCTCTCGAAGTGAATACTACTGGTGTTATGTTCTTCGAGAGGACACTTCACAACTTGCAATCACAAACATTCCGGTGGTGAATGAGTTTCAGACGTTTTCTGATGAACTACTGTGGCGCCAACGCCCCGAGAAGTTGACCTTTCCATTGAACTCGAACCGGGGACGAGACCTATTTCCAAAGCTCCTTACAGAATGGCACCGGCCGAGATGAAGGAATTAAAGATACAGCTCGAAAATCTGTTGGAGAAAGGGTTGATCCGCCCAAGCACCTCACCGTGGGGCGCGCCGGTACTTTTCGTTAAGAAGAAAGATAACTCTCTACGCTTGTGCATCGACTACAGGGAGCTGAATAAGGTTACTATTAAGAATCGTTATCCACTACCAAGGATTAATGACCTCTTGGATCAGTTACAAGGGGCAGTCGTGTTTTCAAAGATCGATTTACGGTCCGGATATCACCAATTGAGGATTCGGGAGGAAGATATACCCAAGACTGCATTTCGGTCGAGGTATGGGCATTATGAATATATCGTGGTATCATTCGGGTTGACTAATGCCCCAGCCGTTTTCATGGAACTGATGAATAGAGTTTTGATTGATTTCCTCGATAAATGCGTGGTGGTTTTTATCGACGACATCCTGATATATTCTCGAAGCCGACAGGAACACGAGGAACATTTGAGGCAAGTACTGGGCGTGTTAAGACAACACCAACTTTATGCGAAACTGTCCAAGTGCGAATTCTGGATGCCGGAGGTAATTTTTCTCGGACATGTTGTCTCGGCAGAAGGTGTCAAGGTCGACCCACAAAAGATCGAGACAATAACGAGTTGGGAACCTCCAAAGAATGTCAAAGAGGTTAGGAGCTTCCTAGGACTGGCGGGTTACTATCGAAGATTCGTCGAGGCTTTTTCCTGTATCGCCCGACCGTTAACGAACCTACTGAGAAAGAGCACCAAATTTGTATGGAGTGCAGACTGCCAGAAGAGCTTTGACGAGCTCAAGAGTAGGCTAACTACTGCCCCAGTACTAGTGTTACCACAGGGTACATAAGGATTCATTATATACACAGATGCATCCAAGCATGGACTAGGGTGTGTCTTCATGCAGAATGGCAGAGTCGTTGCGTACGCATCCCGACAACTGAAGTCGTACGAAGTAAATTACCCGACACATGACTTGGAGCTAGCCGCGGTGGTGCATGCCCTCAAGATTTGGAGGCACTATCTTTACGGAGTTACTTGCAAAGTTTTCACAGATCACAAGAGTTTGAAATATATCTTCACGCAGACAGAATTAAACATGAGACAGAGGCGTTGGTTGGAGCTAATCAAGGACTACGATGTGGAAATTTCTTATCAACCCGGAAAAGCCAACGTGGTAGCTGATGCTCTTAGTCGGAAAACTACACAAGAGGTGATGGTATCCAGCATAACAGTTCAGCCCAAACTGCAACAAGAGATCATGAGAAGCAACACCGAAGTATGGGTACAACGTAGGCAAGGACGATTATGCTCAATCAATATACTTTCGTCCTTACTAGACGAGATACGTCTAGCACAGATGGAAGATCCTGAATTACGTGCGATTGGTGAAAGAATCGAGAAAAGAGATGTTTCCGACTATAAGATTCAGGGTGATTTGGTGAGGTTCAAGAACAGGATATGTATTCCACCGAATGACGGACTGAAGCAGACTATACTGAAGGAGGTGCACTCCACTCCCTATTCTATTCACCCCGGAGCAAGCAAGATGTACAAGGATTTATGACAGAGTTTTTGGTGGAAGAACATGAAGTGGGAAGTTGCTAGGTTCGTCGCCCGATGTATGACATGCCAACAAGTGAAAATCGAACACCGCAGACCAGCCGGAATTATGCAACCCCTACCCATCCCGGAGTGGAAGTGGGAGAGCATATCAATGGACTTTGTCACTAAGCTACCTACGGCAGTGGGAGGAAAGGATACGATTTGGGTCATTGTTGATCGATTGACAAAATCAGCACATTTCATTCCTATTCAAGAGACAATCGGGACAGAGCAGCTGGCCGTCATTTTCATCAGAGAGATCATCAGGCTACATGGTGTTCCCTCATCCATCATTTCGGATAGGGACACCAGATATGTGTCTCGTTTTTGGAAAGCCGTCCATAAAGCTATGGGGACACAAATACACTTTAGCACGGCTTATCATCCTCAGACAGATGGACAGACCGAGCGTACGATTCAAACCTTGGAAGATATGTTGAGGGCGTGCGTGCTCGATTGGGGAAAGGATTGGGCTAGACATTTGGGATTAGTGGAGTTCTCGTACAACAACAGCTGGCATGCAAGCATAGGCATGGCACCGTTTGAGGCCCTGTATGGGCGAAGGTGCAAGTCACCGTTATGCTGGGATGATGCCTCCGACACCGCGGTTACCGAGTTGGATCTTATCCAGGAGTCCATTAAGAAGATCTCTATAGTTCAAAAGCACATGCTGGCCGCACAGAGCCGGCAGAAATCTTATGCCGAAAACCGAAAGCGACCGTTAGAATTTACGATCGGGGATCATGTTTGGGTCAAAGTATCACCTATGCGAGGTATTCGGCGTTTTGGCCAGAAGGGCAAGTTAAGCCCGAGATTTATAGGTCCGTTTGAGATATTGGACCGAGTAGGGAAGCTCGCGTATCGATTAGCTCTACCGCCGCATCTGGATGGAGTGCATAATGTTTTTCACGTCTCCCAGTTAAGGAAGTATGTCTATGACCCGAGTCACAAGCTCAATTTCGAAGAAGTGGAAATTTCCGATGACGCTACCTTTAGGGAGGTACCGACCACCATTCTGGACCGGCGTGTGAAGATGTTAAGAAATAAAGCCATACCCCTCGTGAAGATTCAGTGGTCGCACCACGGCACGGAAGAGGCGACTTGGGAAACCGAGTCGAGCATGAAGGAGTGTCATCCCGAGTTATTTTCTTAAGTTTCGTGACGAAACTATTTTAAGAGGGATGATATGTAATACCTCCGGTATTCCATGCTTGATTACTTTGTACTGTGTGAATGTTTGGTAATGTGACGTCATTTCTATTTATGTATTCCATTGAGTGCTATATAATTGTACGATGTGAATGAAACGGGGGTGACACACCTTGACGCCGTGGGACGATCGTCGGTGCGAATATGACGGTGGCCAACGTCTTGTTCCCCGATAATTGTTGACGAGTGGAAGGGATGGTCACCCCAAGATGGTTAGAATGTGGTTTGAGGCTAAAAGGTTCTATCTAACGCGCGCTATAACCCATGCCTAACGTACGCTATATTTCGATCGTTACGTACGTTAAGGCAGCTACATTACGTACGTAACGGGTGGGTCGGTCTTCCGACCAGAATCTTTCTTTTGACACGGACAGGGCTACTTTCGGCGGGCTAGAGGACAAACGAGTCAACTGTTCGTTACGTACGTTATGTCCCAAATTTAACGTACGTAACACTTGGGCACATTTCGGGCAGCGAGTTCTTTACGTACGTTTTCAGCACACTGCTACGTACGTAATACACCTTACGTACGTAACACCCTTATCGTTAACGTACGTTATCAAAACCAAGTTTTATAAAATGATAGTTCCCTTCTTCATTTGCACGACCCAACATCACAAACTACCACCCTTGGAGAAATTCCTAGCCCTATACCCGGTTCTTAAGCCTCTTAAACACTTGAATTAACATTGAGGAGGTGGATTCTTGAGCTTCGGTGAAGATTATCCAAGTCGTTCAAGTCACTTCTCGTTTTCCTCGTAGTTCTTGTGAATCCGTCAACCATCTTCATTATTCTTCTTCCAATAAGGTAAGCCACCAATCCCTGGAGTTATATCTTCGATGTTTTCTTATTTATACTTATTATATTACGGGTATTGGGTAGATTTTGCTAAACTTCGTATACAATCTTGTCGGATGAAATTGTAGTAACCGGAAATTTCGTTTCTCATATGTTTCGTTTCATGCAAATGAAATTTCACTTCAAATCATCACTAGGAATGTAAAATTTGAAGAATCAATTGTGGGGAAATTCGTAGTAATCCGTCACCGTATGTTCCATTGTCCGTAGCCACCCTTACCTTGTGATTTTTGACACTTAGCAAACTAAGGAAATAATTCGATAGTATAATCAATATTGGTTGCCAAACCACCGAAGTTGTTGTGCAATAAAATCCGTCGATTGTAGTATTCGGGATATAGAATTGTATTAAAAAGCATAAGATTCGATTTCGCCATAACAATTCGTTGACACCGAAGAATGATAGGATTATCTTCTTGAGTATATCGATGTACCTAATGTTAATTATAAGATTGAACGAGATAATTATACACAACACTTGAAAACTTAGAAACGATACTCATACCGACAATTAAAACTACACTAGGGATCCGGTTAGGAAAGAGAGACTAGTTTATTCATTATAATCCGTATGAGGTGTTAATCGGATGTTTCGTGGCTAGGTTAAGTTCGAGCGGGCGTGGGGACTTCGTTATCATAAAGCACCTACTACCGGATCACAGGCAAGTGAAATCTTGCTCGTGAATTTTCTAATATCAATGTTATACCGTATGTGTGTACGTGCCATTTTGATAAAAGCCGACGTTTCTCTTTCTCTAAAGATGTTATAAATGGTCCGATGTGTTGGGGATAAAACCTGTATGGTACCCGTGTGGAAATGTGTTAGGGGGTAAGACCCGAATTGGGCACCTATGTTCCGGGGTATTCCCGTGTGGATACTTCCGTGACCCTTGATTGCGACCTTGGGGGCTTATGTGTTAAAGAGAAAGACTCGTCGGTTAACTGATGAAATATTCCCTGTGATTACTAGGTACTGTGATTGTAAAGATGTCGTATATCGTTGTTAGTAGTTGTTATTTGGTATGCATTATCTGACCCTGGTTACCTGGTATGACTCATCGTACCAGGTAAAATTGTTCATCATGTGCAGGACATTCCCGAGGGGTCCGGTCAGACTTAAGCGGTGTTGGAATTATCTCTAGCCGCTGCTTTAATTGGAATAAATTGTTTTCTTTGGGAAAACCTTTGTTGTGTAATAATTCGACTTCAAATTACATTTCCCTTAAATCTTTCGATTCACGTTATGTAATCCTTGAATTTAAGGTTTTATCGCGATTTTCTTAAAATGCCTATTTTTCTAACTAGCCTTGTGGGTCCCACATGGGATTCATGGCACTGTAATACCTCGGGATATTTTGGGGGTGTTACAGTACTACCTCTGGGAAATACTTCAAGATAAAGACTGCTCCCCATAGAAAACCTTCATCAATTTCATGGAGATGAATTTCCCCAAACTTTGGGAAATCTTGAAGAAATCTGATGCAAAGGATTTCAATGCATATCCCATGATCCCAAGTTTCAGACCTGAAGAAGCTTCTACACTCGTGAATGGAGAACTTGATGAAATTGCTCTTCAGGAAGAGATTAGAGAAGTATGCATTGAAAATAATTACACATCTCCAGAACAGCAACAATTTGCCTCCCGGGTGATCAAAAAGAAGTATGGGTTAGCCCAAGTGACAAAGAGACCCATTAGAGCAAAAGCCTTGAAGTCACTCCCTCCAACGAAGCAGATCAGAGGAAGAGGAAGAGGCAGAGTAGAGAGATGTTTTTTATTATTTGTAATCTATTTGTAATTTACATGTAATTTCTGTTTTCACTTGAAATCTCTGATTTACTTTCAATTTACTTGTATTTTGTTTCATTCAAGAACTGTACTGTAATGTAACATCTATAAAAAGGTTAGAACAGTCACTTGAATGACAACCACTAGTTGTCTCAAACAGACTGAGTTTGATTCTTGTCTTGCACTTTATCTTTGTGCAGACTTGCTTTACATTTGAATGTTTTAAGTTTCGCCATCATCAAAATAGGGGAAAATTGTTAAGAATACTTGTTAGATTTTGATGATGTCATCCTTGTACTTGTGATTTATTCAAATGTATACTCTAAATACTTGGTATTGTAAAGAATAACCAAATGAGTATCTTCTATGAGCCATTGATGTAGGCTAAAGATTGATCTGAAGTTAATCAGTTAAAAACCGGCTAAGTATAGAACTGTCTAAATATCAGATAACTTAATTATCAGCCGAGTTTGGTCAACGGAAATTATCAGAGAAGCTTGACCGCAAACAACTTAATATCAGACGAGGTATGGTCAACACAAGTTTCAACTAAAGTTTGACCATTAGATCGGAGAACATTCATCAGATCAGAGAACTTTAAGCAGACCAGATCAAAGGACTTATACCATCAGATCAGAGAACTTCTACAAAGTTATATCAGAGAGTGTTGACCGCACTTCTGACAGGTCTGACCAGGAGATATCAGATAAGTTTTTTCTGGCAAGATATAAGCCAAGTTGAAGAAACTCAGTCCACGTCAGCAAGCGTTGAAGTCAATTATGACGGAAATCCACATGCAGATGTAAGGAGACAAACCGAAAAGATTCCTGAAAATAGGAATAAAATATCCCTTGAGATCCGCGTACTGAAGACTTATGAATATACAAATCAAGAAAAGCGGCGCGACCAAAAGAATTCATTCAAAGGGTCGGAATTGAAAAGGGAATCAAGCCGTGCAATGGAATGATAAGATAAACAAAGAAGTCCACTCTCCAACAGAAAGATTTGTTACGGGAGATGCAACAGCTATGAAGGAAGCTCAAATAATCATACTATAAATACCTGAAGATCAGAATTGAGCAAAGTACAATGCGAACAACACACTCAAGCGAACAAAGCAATCAAAGTTATCAAAACAATCTATAGCATCGTGAAGAGCTAGTTCTAAAGTTCATATACTGAGAAGCTCTTAAGTTGGAGAAGACAAACACTCTTGTCTTTAAAGTTGAGTACGGGGTACTTCTGCGAAGGAGGTTCTTCAGAAGTTTCCCTACTGATAAGGCATCCACAGTGATTGGAAGGTGATAGACAGCTCGAGAGTTATTGAAGCATCCACGAGTTTTCGATCAAGAGGTGCTAGGCAGTCTAGGGAGTTGCAACGGCCATGGGTTTCCACTGGTTGGAAGCTGTTGTAACAAGAGAATTTATTGTAATATTTATCACTAGTTGACAATTATAGTGAATTTATCTCCAACTGGTCTGGAGACAGGTGGACTAGTAGAGGATTACCCCACCTCTGAAACCCCTATAAGTGTTTGTGTGTTTTACTGCATTACATCATAACTATCTGTTGCACTAATATTTACTGTTCCATTTAATAGTCAATTGTCTTCCGCATTGCTTAGTCTTTACAGTTGACATAAATCACGTGCAGACGATATAAGCTATCTATAGTGTTACTAATTGTACTTCCGCACTACTCATCTGCGGCTGAGGTTTGTTAGCTGCATATTATACAGCTTAAGAAACTCACCTGATCAAGGAAAAGAGTTTAATAAGTCTATTCACGAGGAGTGGTGACACGAGCTATTTTTATGATTATTTGTTAAGTGGTGGATTCCTTATGTGGATTTTGATTTCACGATATGTATTTAGTCGACTCTCGTATTTGATTTATACGAGGAGTGTCGTCGCTTGTGATGTCTTTTTATTATTGTTTTTGTCCGTGGCTGATGATTTTCGAATCGATTTGCACGTTTTACAAGTTCTATTGTGGAAGCTTTGTGCTTATACGCGTTCGACTTGTTCACTAGCCAGTGCGGGAGGGTCCTTAGAGGCCTCGAGTGGGGTCAGTGGTTTTGTTTTGAATGTGGTATTTTTTCGTTTATTTCCGTTTAAAGACATGTATTGTCTTGATTTTAAACGTTTTGATGCGTGTACTAGGAGTTGTTTTAGTGAACGTCGATATGTGTGAGTTTTGGGCATTCTGAACTATTGGATTTTTGAAAACCTTGAGTATCTTAGAAAAATAAATTTCGAGACATACTTTTCAAATGAGTTATTTTCTTGTGGTACATCCAAGGTGCCACAATATATTTCAAATTTTTTCTACCTCGAGGACCAAAATGTTTTGAGATATTTTCAACATTTTTATTTAGACCCGAGGGTCGAATATTTTGAAAGTTTTCACTAAGAGAAAGGGTCCTCATTTTTATCAAATGTGAAATGGTTCTCCAAAGTCTCGATATCGATGTTTCACGTTTGTACTTTTTGAAAGGTGATACTCAAGATCAACCGGTGTTCTTCTAAATTATTTTCAAAATGAGGTTTTCGTTTTTAAAACCTATCCATTCCCGTTTGAGGGCTGAGTATGTATGCATGATGTTCGCGTTTTCATTTTGATGTTTACTCCCGAGTATGATCGAATTGGCGGTGTGAGCGTTGAGTCACTTTCCACACATTTGTTGTGTTAGCCCCCTGTGAGAGGCGGGGTGTTGGTGTTGAATATTATCGCCTCGTAGTGATTTCTGCGTTGTCGCGCATGTGCGAGCTGTTAGAGCTTGGTTTGGTATGACCGTGTGCATCGGTGATCGTTCCGTTATGTGTCGGTTGTTTAATGTCTTGTTACCTTGCTCCCGTTTTTGTGAATTTTGTGGACGAGGTCGGAGGTAATACCCGTACTATTTTGACTTCTGTATTTTCTCTTTCTCCAGTCTATCGATTCACTCATGTTCGTTGATACTTTATGAACTTGTTCTGTATTTCGGTTTCATCGTCCGAACGATTTGTGATCTTGTTGTGGGTCGATCTGGTTATCGATGTGACTTTTTCGGGTTCAGTTCGATTCTTGTGAACCTTGTTCGGGAGTAACATCATTTGGTTCTACTAGTTCTTTTATTCGAAGTGGATTGGATTTTGAACTTCTGTATATTCTACTTTGTCGACTCATTTATGTTCGTTGACATTTCTGAGCTTGTCCTGCCCCTTGTTTTCGTTTATCGAACGAGTGTGGTATTGTTTCGGAATAACTCGTTTGTCGTTGTGACTTTTCAGTCACTATTCCCTTTCCTGTGGATCTTATGGGAATGCATGTCTTGTAGTTCTCACTAGATCATCCTGGGAGTTGTTGTTTGAATTTTATTATCCTTCGTGTTTCAGACATGATTGTTCGATTTTTGTTGTCTCGATCGTTTGTTTGTTCGGTTTTTATTCTCGTTTCGTGATTGTTGAGCATTCAGGCTCCTTCCTAATTCCCTTAAGTTCGGGAAATTAGTCTCGTTTTCCATTTTGCAACCCTTGGGCGGTGGAATTCCGTAGTTGTTCAGCGATTGGCTCGCGTTTTGATTGATGTACCGTTGATTCGGTCAATCATATTGATTTTCGTTCATTGTGTTTTGTGATTGTTCGGATAATTGACTTGACTATATTATCCGTTTGATGACGCTTGTCATTTGTTGGTTTTATTATATTCCTAACGGAGACGTTGTGTTGGTCGCCGTAGAGCGTGTTTTCACGCCGTATGTCTCTTTGCGCTTCTTGCAGCATTTCACCGTCGGGCACGAGTTTTCGGTTTTTGCGTATCTCGTCGAGTTTTCCTGGTAGGGGATATTGCTCCTCCCTACTTGTTTTAAGTTTCGGGACGAAACTTCTTTTAAGGAGGGTAGAATGTAATACCCGTAATTTCGATTTCCGGTAGTTTCTTTTTTTCGGCGGAAGTCCGTTTTGACGACTCGCTCATGACCGTTTCGTCATTATGAGAATGATTAATTCTACACTTTTTGACATCCGAGTTTGTTTCGGTGTCGTTTTGTTGAGTTCCGTGCTTTTTAGCGACTTTTCCGCACTTGAGTTCGATTCTTGCGAATCTCGTTCAAACTATTTGTTTGAGTTTCCGTAAGTCCGTTTAACTTTGTTAGACGTGTTGTGAACTTCGGTTTGGTTATTCGATCACGTATCGTGATTTCCGGGCATTTTGGGCCATTTTGTAATTTCTTGAAAGTTACGGGTATCCGTATCTGTAATTGTTGTCTCGACCCGTTTCTTGGTCGCGTATGATTAATTATGGTATTATATTTTCATTTCGGGCCGTTGATGTTGTCCGCGAACTTTTCGTCGTGTTCGTTCCGTACGTTTTCGGAAATCGAGTCGTCGAGCCCTGGTGGTCGGGTACTGGTCGGACGGTTGCGGTACTGGCCGGACGATTGCGGGCACCGGCCGGACAGGTGCGGCAGGAACCGGCGTAGCGCACTCTACGGCCGGAAGGCTGCGCGCGCTAACCGGCAGGTGTAGCGCACGCTATCGGCCGCTTTAACGCCTTATCGGAGTGCAGGCGGTGGGGTTACGAGGTTACGGACTCGGTCGGGATCGGCGAGCGGCGCCACGCTACTTTCGGTCGTAGCGCACGCTAACCGACAGGGTAGCGCACGCTGTCGGCCGACTAGCGTGCGTTACAGGCGAACTTTTTAGTCCGAGGTTCTTGACGATGGCCAGCGCGCGAGCTTGGCAAGTAGCGCACGCCAGCGGGAGTCGGGTCGGCAGGTTTGGTCAGCAGGTTTGGTCGGTGGTGGCGGGTCGTGCGGGCCCTGGCCGAGGGTACTCGGCCGATACCGGCCGATAGCGCACGCTAGTCCAGGAAGGCTAACGCACGCTAGTTCCGGCCCAGTATAAATGTGACAGAGCAGTGACATTTTCATTCATTTTTCACTTCATTCCTCTTCTATCCGAGGTTGGCGATTCGAGGGTGACGAAGCCATGTTGTTTAACAACAAATCCACGAAGATCTTGAGTTCATAACGTCAATCAATCATCCTATATCATCCTTTGATCCAGCGAATCAAGGTAATCTTTCTTAGAACCTTAATTTCGTGAATTTGGGTGTTTTTGCATTTTCGTCCGATTCGTTCCGTGTTGTTGATTAATTCATGATGGGCATGATTAATCTTGGTAGTATTCTTGTGTTTAACATCATTTAATCCATTGTTATTCGTCGAATCGAAGTATATTTCTTGATTTCCTTCGAATTGACTTTTTGGGGGATTTGTCCTCGGTCTCGTTTTTCATCCGTTTTTGATGGATTGATTATGGTTAAATGATGTTGTTAAACATATTCTATGGATTGTCTATCCATATTTCAACTTGGAATTCCGTTTTCGTGATTTGACGGAACGAATCGTGTTCTTAGCCGTTTTGGGAGAAATCCTTGAACCTTCGTCATTTGTTCTTTGAATTCAGCGGCTTTGGGTCGTACATTGGAATTCATTTTCGTTGTTATTGTTTCCGTTCGTAGTTCATTGTTGTGGATTGTCGTTCGGTGGAGTCGGCGAGTTCGTAGTCGGTTCGTGCCAACCTACTTCGGCCGATTCTCTGCGTTGTGGTTTTTCGAGGCAAGTACCTTGCCCATACTTTTCTTATTTTATGGATATGATGATCGGTGATCGTCTTGGTGTGTTTGTTTGGTTGTTTGAAATGAAGTTTCAAAAGATTTCGGTTTGGCCTCGTTAAAGGCTCTCTTTCAAAACGCGTGTGTGTTTTGTGAACGTTGTGTTTTGGGAATTGATTATGATTTGATTATTTTGAACGTTGAAGTCTTTGATGATGATACTCCTGTGTTTAAAGTTATGGGATCGTGTATTCCGTATTTAATCATTGTTGTGGTGTTTTTGAAGAGTTTGATAATGGTGTCGAGTTAATGGCCATCTCTAGTGAGTATTCTTAATGAACTTACATTCTTAGCATGTTAGTATTGCATGAGTAACGTGTGTGTGTATGCTCACTACGGGTTAGATCCGACGGGGTCTCGGTAGGGGTCCACAAGAGACGTGGATCGACGAGCTTGCTTTTAACCACTACGGGTTAGATCCGACGGGGTCTCGGTAAGGGTCCACAGAGACGTGGATCGACGGTTAATTGTGGTGCATTTTGCAAATGTGATTTGATTATGGCATTTTCGGAAATGAGTGCTTTTGAACGGTTTTCATGATTGCATGCATTGACTAAGTGTGTAAGAGGTTAGTTGTTCGTTTGGCCTACTTGGCTAGGATGGCACTAGAGTACTTTGTTGTTTGTGTTAAATCCTTTATTTGTGGATTTTGATGTTGGGAGACGAACCTTATGGTCGTTCTTGTGTACTGTGAGTTGATGAGATTGGGGCTAAAATCCCAATATTTTTGTAAAGGTCATTTGATGGATTTGGGGCTAAAATACCAACGGTTTGGTAAATGTCATTTTTTGGAAAGTAAACCTTTGGGGCAGTGACCCCTTTTGTCTTTTGGATTTTGAAAAGTAGGATTTGATAATCCTAAATTGTTTTCTAGTAAAACTCTCGATGGCATTCTAAACCGTTTTATAAATTATTTCCATTGATTTATGATATTTCGATTTTGAAAGGTTTTCTCAAACTCTTGCCTCGGGGAGTACTTTTCGTTTCGTTTGGATCTTTGAGGATTCCTGGTTATTGTTATTCGTGGAATGTGAATTGTATGGCTCGTATTTGCATGTTGTTCTTGCACTAGCAAAACAGTGGAGTTTTGCTAACCCCCGAGTATTCGGGGGGTGGATGTCTGTTTTTGCATTCAGGTTTTGGAGCATAACACGAAGGATGATGAAAGATGATCGATACTAATCACATGAGGAACCGTACATCGTGTATTGGTTGATTGTACTTTATTTTCATTGCTATATTTTTTCCGTTATGCGGGTGTGGTTGTGTTTTGACCTGCGTGGGCATGAGTTGTGTCGAGTTATGCGTTTTTATTGAAAGGCCAAATCGGTCTACTGAGTCATTTTAGCCTTAAAGGCATTGTCGAGATGTTTCATGTTGTTACTAGCCTGGTAGATCCTTGAGGAAAGGTTCTACGGCGTGTAATATCCCTGAGCGGATTGGGGGTGTTACACTGAGGGTCTTCACGGAAACAGCCTCCCTACCGTAAAAAATAGGGGCATGGGCTGCGTACATCTTACCCTCCCCAGACCCTGCTCTGAGCGGGATATACTGGGTATGTTTGGTTTGGTTTGGTTTGATTTTTTTCGATGATTACCTCTACTTATATGAATCAATTATATGGTTGTGATATTTATATAGATATGTTTAGTATTAGTGGTTGCATCTGGTTATACAGGAAAATGTTATATGTATACGGATATACGAAAATAAATTTGATGGTACTTGCATATCATTCATTTGTATGTGACTCAATAAAGGCGACCGTGCATACTTGAGTACTTACAGTTATACAGTTGGGCCTTCGGGTCTACAGATCGGCCTTCTGGTCTACAGTTCGGTCTTCGGACCTACATATCGACAATCGGGTCTACAGTTCGGCCTTCAGGTCTACCGATATCCCGGGATAATACGAGAGTCTGATCGGTCACAACAAAAATAAATGGAATATGGAGGCATATGCATATATATATATATATATGCATGACAAAAATATGTGACTGTTTTTATATATGTGTTTGAATTGTTTGAGTATAATTTGTGAGAATTTATGCTCACTGAGTTGCATCTCACAGAAAATGCGAATACTTTACAGGTTATTATAACAGGTAGACTTTGCATAATATCAAATTTGGAGTGGTAGATACATGCTTAAGTCACATGTCGGCCAACTGGTGCTCCAAACTCCATTCTCCTTAGCATTTGCATATATAGATATAGTTTAGTGTTTTTGGCTTCCGCGAGTACAGTTTTAAATGCTACTCCCTCTGTTCCACCCATTTTGAGCATTTGCATTTCCGCACGGGATTTAAGAAAAGCTGAAAAGTAGTGTATAAAGTGATGGTATGAGTATATATTGTTTAAATTTTGAGAGATAAAGGTGTCTTAAAAAGGAAATGACCAAGTATCTTGGGACGGCCCAAAAAGGAAGATGAATCAAGATCGGTGGGACGGAGGGAGTATATATTATTGCATTTATTGGATATTATGATTCAAGTTGTAAATTGAATTACAAAGTTTTATAAACGGATTTCTTTTAAAATATATTAAAGTACAAGGGCGTCACATTTTGAGCTAAAGAAGTAAAGAATGTGTTGGTGCATGATTTTGACACATGTCAAGTTTCAACTGACAGGCAGGTGACTCGTCGACGGGAAGTATCTGTGAAGACATGACGATAACATTAAGACAACAACTGCTTCTTGACATGAACATATATATTGCAAATAATTACATATATTTGAGAATTATCAAGATTAATGGCTGAATATTAATTACATACTCCCTCCGTCCCGCCCAAAGGTTTACATTTCTATCAAAAAGTAGTCCCTTTAGTAAGTTTACATATATCACTTTTTACAATCAAATCAAACAATCACTTTTTACTTTTTAATCTCCACCACTCATTCATCATGAATACTTTTTACTTTTTAATCTCCACCACACATTTAACCATCATTATTTATACCAATCATTACCTAAAATACACCAAATATACACCCTCTGTCAACCTTTGACTGGGACAGAGGGAGTATTATTTACAACGTCCATATTGAGCTAAGTCTTCAGTTGACCCGGTCAAATAGGGATGAATAACAGTTGATTGGAAGAAAATGTGCTGACATGAGCGGGACTGTGTGGGACTTGGTCTATCCGTCTGCCAGAATCCCTAAAAAGTTGGAGATAAATTAGCCACTACTCATATCCATTAGAAACATGCACCTGAAGATCAGCAAGAATAATTCAAATTAGAATGGAGATATATACATTATTATTCAGAGAGAAATACAACTTAATCACACACATACAACTCCATCCACTACTACGGAATACCTTTCAATGACGTTGAAAAAACGTCATAAAATGGTTTTCATGACGTTTTATCCCCGTCATCTATACTGTCGTCTATACTGGTGTCATGGATAGTGTTTGAATCAATGACGTCTAAAAAACGTCGTATATACCTTTTAATGACAGTCATTTGGCGTCATAAATATATGACGCATGACGTCCGTAAATTGTCATGAAAGATTTTCAATGACGCTTGTATTTTGTCATTACAAGTCGCTATTATAATGTTAATGAAACGTCATTGAATGTTTAGTATGACAGTTTTCAATTATCATCTATTTATTATTTCATGACAGTTATATATCATCATCAATTGTGGAATCAACGACGTTGGGAAACTGTCGTTATAAACCTTTAAATGACAGTATATAATCGTCATAAATATATTAAGCATGACGTTTCGAAACTGTCATAAAATGTTTTCAATGATGCTTGTATTTTGTCATTCCAAGTTGCTATTACCATGTTTAAAAGGCGTCATAAAATGTTTTTATGACGTTGTCGAACATTGATTATAATGCTTTTAATGACACTTTTCTATAGTCATATATGTTTTGATGATGGCTTTCTAACATCGTGCTAACATATTCAATGTCATTTGATTATTGTCATAAAACAAAAAAAAATTTGAAAAAAAAATTACCATTTCCTGGATTTTAATTATATTTCAAACTAATATAGAATAAATTCATCATCACATATGAAGTCAACATCCGAACTACCAAACCTAAGAACAAACAATAACAACTACCAAACTAAGTACATCCAACCAATTTAAATAGACCTTAAGTTATTGGAACAAGCCAATAACAACCAAATACAAAGTTCTACACTTGCAATGTTAACAAAAGAAATGCAACAACATCCATATCATACACGCACTATCACATAAGTTTATAAGGAGAAGAGAACATAAGTTTATAAATACTCAAGTGTGAGGGATAATGTATTTGATTGGCCACATAATGGTGCTTCCAACTGCATCTTCCATAGAAGAAAATTCGGGCTGGGAACGATAGAATTCAGCTCTAGGGTTGACTGCTTCCTCAATGTCGACTCTGTAACAGTCAGGTCCAAGCTTGTATCCATGCACTTTGCTTGTTGGATCCACTGCTGATATTTTGCCTCTAGCCACAATTTCATCTGTGCCCTCCCAATCGAGTAACATGCGGCGAGATACGCCGAGGTGCTCCCTTGTACCGACTACAACAACCAAAAACACAGTCACAACTCAAATGGTGCCCCCTTTCAAACAAAATGAGATATAACATCTAGAAAATAATTAAAGGAGGATATAAGGAAAACTTATCTCAAGTAAATTTACATTTGAAAATAAAACAAAATTTGCACTTTGTCATGAAAGGTTGAAACCAGGGTTGTCTAGTCTTTATCATTGAATTTGTTAAATTTAGCTGTTAGGAAGAGAATAAAAGGGACAATGAGAATGTGGGGAAGTGCTGCAATATGGATAGGAGTTAATGACTGCTATTCTTTGTATTTATGTTGATCAACAATGTTATAATATGTAAGAACAAAATGAATTATTGTTAGTAATATGGTGGGGAGGGGGGGGGGGGGGAATAAATAGAGAAAGGAAGGGTAAAAGCAATGAGGGAAAGAATTCTATGAGAAGATTTGTTAAGGACAGGGCTAATAGTGCTGATAATAATTTTTTCTTAGATACACAGCAAAGGATTCGATTTTAGTATAGGATTGTAACCATTATAAACTAGAGATCAGAGCTTCATAAAAATGTTCAGAAGGCTAAATTTGATATGTAGATTTAATATCGGGGGAAATTATTGGCCGAAGTTGGCTATGTTTCAACATTTGACTATCAAGTATTAACTCAGATTGTTTTCTTAGATTTACATTGGGTGAAGGAAATGTAGGATTCGTACAAAAATGTGACAACATATATTATCCAAACAAAAACTTGTTATCACCAAGCGTTTGAATTTCTACCGAGAGAACAAGAGTGGAACATGACACTAGAGATTTTTAACTCTTATATTTATAGTGATACTACCAGGTGAACATCAACATGCCTTCTTCTAACTACTCACAATGGACAGTTGACATAAAGTTCAATATAAGGAAAGATTTCTCGAACGTCAAAGTGCTTTCTGAACATGCAAGGCTGAGATACACCAAGGGTGCTCCCTTGTATCGACTAAAACAACCAAAATCACAGTCACAACTCACAGGCCTGAATATGTTTATAAACTAACCCCAAGTTATACACAACAAAACTTACTTTATTCATAAGAAATTTCAAGGAAATACTACCAAAGCAAAATAAACCTTAGTCATAGCAACACACTATCTTTCCATACATAGCAAAACAGATATAATTATAAACTTACCTTAGAATTTCCAGTCATAGGGCTATGGTTAATTCTTTCTTCACCATTATCAGGTACATCCTAAATTGTAAATACACAAGCAAGTAAGTATTTATAGATTAACAAATAATTAAGTTTTCAATGATCTGGAATAATAATGCACCAGTAATTTAGTAACTTACTTGTGCTTTATCAGGACTGCTTGTGCGCTTACTTCCACCATCACCTCTACAACCATGCCCACCGCCCCGTGAATAGTAGCACTTTGACTCTTTCAAAACAATAACAAACGATTTCATCATAGATGAACCAAAAAATAAAAATCGAGGATCAGCGGAGTTATAAGTCTAGAAACTTGGCATAAGAGATTGGTTCATGAATCTCTCCATATTTGATGATTTTAGTTGTTGTGTATGAGTATTTTTTATGATAATTAAATTTGAAGTCACCAGTTGACTAATTTTTGTAACATGGTAGAGAATATATGTGAAAAAAGGCCTACACGCAATGGAAAGGATAATGAAAATGAATTTCAGTCCCGTGAAATATTAGAATCCTATGCCATTCTTGGAAACGGGCCAACAAACATCTCAAGCGCCTTGAGGACTTCGACATAGATGTGCCAGCATCATTAAATCATTATCAGCCCTACCGATTTGGGAACATCGGTACTACATCCATAATCTAATTATAGTCATATAATAATTTTTCTAACGCTATAAGGCTTATCTTTCGGCCATCACTTCATGGGATGAGCCAAACTATTTTTACCCAGCTGTCAGATCTCTATAAAATTGTGAAACCACAAAACTTACCAAGTTAAAAATGAACTCCTCTAGAATCTTAGTCCGCGCACAGTTCTCCTCAAGTTTCTCTTCTAATACTCGTTTCCAAGAGCTACTTTGTAGTTGAGCATCTATCCTTGAAGGAGTAACACCTGCTCCTAGACCCCTAACACGACCATTTTTTTCCTTACCAAGAACTTGAGTTAATACATCCCACTTTACAGGTACAGGCCCTTCACTAGGAGGTTGCTCGTCAAGTTTAGTTTGCATCTCAGCCTAGTACATATGCATGTCAGGAAGCAACAATTAGCAATATCACAATATAAATAATATTTATATTGACAAACCAACAGCTGAATGAGAACACTTACACATTTGGCCTTCACATGCTCATTTTTGGACTTCTCGTGGCCTTTAATAAACAACCTTGTTCTACACAATGATTCTCCAGTTTCCATTTTCTTTAATGAACACAAGCGATTATGTTAGTTCACAGATTAGTATTTTATCTAGAATATAGATACATCAAACAATTTGAACTTACATGTTCATATTCCGTTCTGGCATAACCTTTCCGACTTAGAGTGTGAGGAAGAAGTTGTCTGGCCCTTATTGCCTTCATTTTGTCACTCTTTTCCTGCCAATCATATATGCAATCAACTATTATTTGTAATATACATGACATAGTATGAAGTATTTTCCTTTTTTCAATTAATTAAACTTTTCAGATTTTGTATATTTTCCAAAAAAAAAATCACCTTTTAAAATTTCATATTGTCCCGGAAACTTTATAAATTTCTGAAATTATAATTTTAACCCCAAATATTTTATTAATTGTGTTAAGAGACTTACTTTCCATCTCTCTGAAGAACGTTCAACCACAAACGCATCCCACTCTTTCTGTGGCACATAAGCGGGTCTAAGGAGACCAAGTAGCCGTGTAGTTTCTGTCTTAGCGCGTCAAGCCTCTACAACATTTACAATACTACCCGAGAGTTCAGATTTATATGCTCTCCATAGCCTTCCCATTTGTTGCAAGACGCATGTCTTATAAATAAGATCCACATGATATTTTTTGCCGCACACAACATATCAAACTATAATCATTTTCATACTTAAGGAGAATTAATTACTACAATAGGAAACAAAGCTATGAATTAATATACTAAAATTAAAAGGAAGTTATTAGTGACAAAATATATTACCAACAACGAGACTCAGGACATCATTTTTGGTCCGATCTTCCACCTTATGCCAATTCCCTATGTTGATCGGCACCTGCTCTCTCACTAAAACCCCAACAGTTGAGCTAAACCGTATTGATACTAGTCCAATAGGTTGTCCTTTTTCATTCCATTCAACCATTTGACGCGCTGATTCTCCTGTTGGGATGACTTGTAAGGTAGTTTTACCTCTCACCTTTTTTTTCCCTTGTCGGTGGGAGTAAGCTCAAAATCAACACGTGGTTGTGTAATTTCATCTGAGGGTTGATTTGGTGTGTCAATATCAGCACCTTCGCTCTACCTCTTTTCTTTCCTATTGCCATAGCCTGTTCTTTCCTACTTCATATAATCATATAAAGTCAGTTTGGGACAGTACATTTAATCATATAAAGTCAGATCATTATATCAGTATTTAAACAAAATGTGATTACATAACACCAGTACATTATTTGTTCAAAATATCAGTACAAAAATATAAAAAAGTGACATGGTTACAGAAAATGATAACTATGCTACATTACAATCAGGTTTCAACACCATCTCCATTGTCTATATCAAGTGCAGATGTCTCTTGAATAACAAAAGATGTATAAAAACTTTCATCAAATTGTTCGAGATCATTAAAACCTCTTGGTGGTGCCTTCAACACCACATACCAAATAGATTTTTCATTATCTCTAGAATAAAATACTTGTTGGGCATGTGATGCTAAAATAAATGGGTCTTTATTACTCAAACCCTCGTGAAGGTTAACTAAGGTGAATCCATCCACTTTCTTTACTCCAGAAGCCATGTTGGCCCAATCGCAAAGGAAAACAGCCAACCGAAATTTGTAGAAATCCAAGACAAAAATGTGTCTAATAATCCCATAATAATTAGATAAAGTATCTGCTTCTATATGCACTCCGTAGTCTTGTGTAGAAACATTAGCATCCATAGTGTGAAATCTTTTTCCATTTATAACAAAACCCGTGTGAGACATTGCACAATGCCTTGGCCCTTTTACAAGACAAGAGAGTGTTTCGTCAGACTCGAGACAAGTACTACCAGCTTGAACTTTAATCTGAAAATAATTATTAAGCAAATTTTATAGTTAGGTTCATTAAAGTTTAGTCAATACACTTAAACATGTAAGCCTCTTATTAATAAATCAAACCTTGGCTTGTAGCCATTCAACAAATTTCTCTGAATGCACTTTCTCTAGCAATTTAGAATTGGTCACCAAACGATGATCAGAGCACTTTAGCTCTTCCTTATGAACCCTAAAGAAGCATAACATTATCATGACTCTTAATTTTAAGAAAGGCTTTCAAAATTGAACAGATATTTTTACTTACTCAATGTAAGGTACAATTTCTTGACTATTATTAAGCACAGAGAGATGAACAGCCTTATGCAATTCATCAGACAATTTAACCGATCGACCTTTCAAGAGTGTCGATCCTTCAATTATTGTGTCATCATCAACAACATCATTCCGTTTTCGTTTACTACTAAACACAGATGAGTGTTTCATGTATCGACCACAGAATCGAACACACTTATCTGCTAAGTAGTTTTTACGCAATACTTCCTTACAGCCGCACGATTCTTAACATAACCTTTAAGGACCTTCATGTATCTAAGAGTTTAAGAAATATAGACACTAGGTTAACAAGAACACAACACATCAGAAAAGACAAAAGATTAGAAAAACATAAAAAATTAGCAAGATCTAGTACCTTTCAAAAGGGTACATCCACCTATAATGGACTGGACCACATAATTTTGCTTCTCTTCCTATGTGGATCGTGAGGTGAATCATTATATCGAAAAATGATGGAGGAAAGTATCTCTCGAACAAACACAATGTCTCAATAATCTCGTCTTCCATCTCTTCTAATCTTTTTTTGTCAAGTACTCTTTGACATAACTCATGAAAAAATGAAGACAAGCGAAATATTGCTTTTCTAATACCTACTGGTAAAAGCCCCTTCACAAAGAATAGACAAGTTCTTTGCATCAAGACATGATGGTCATGGGATTTCACCAAGAATTTTAGATTCATTAATCTTGATACGCTTCCAATATTGGAGCAATATCCATCAGAAAGGTCCGCATCCATAGCCTCCAAAGAAATTTTCTCTTCTCGGGTTTTGTTAAAGTGTAAGGTTGAGAAACATCCAACATATTTTTTTTTCTTCTCAAACATCTTCTACAAGTTCTTGCAACTCTAGATCTCTACGGCAAGCAGCCCCAATTTTAGATTTTCCCTTCACATCTAAGATAGTTTCTAAAACACTCTCACATACATTTTTTCAATGTGCATGACATCCAAATTATGACGCACAGGTAGTTCCTACATAAAGCAGCAAATACAACATATAATTCATAATCAAAATCATTAAACATTTTATTTTGCAATGACTAATACCAAGTTTTTAAAATGCTGACCTCCCAATACGGCAAGTCAAAAAATATTGACTTCTTCTTTAATAACTTGGCTGGATCACCTCTTTTTAGTTTCTTCAGTGTCCCTTTTTTTTTCCCCACTTATTTATGAACCCAACCAAAGCATGAACAATAGCTCTCCCTGTAAATATTTTAGGTCTCACTCTTCTCTCCTTTCTCCCATCGAACCACTTATGTTTAAACCGAAACCTATGGTTAGATGAAAGAAAACGTCTAGTATCCATATAAATAGTCTTCTTTGCAAGTGGCAGCCAACGAGAGCAAGTATCAGGACCACATATAGGACAAGCGAACTCACCTTTTGTAGTTAAACCAGATAAATTTCCATAGGCTGGAAAATCATTAATAGTCCACAATAGCATACCTCTAAGGTTAAATGTGGCTTTAGTGAAGGCATCATACATAAGAACACCTTCCCACAACTTAACCAGATCATCAATTAATGGCTGCAAATATATGTCGATGTCATTTCCAGGTTGTTTAGGGCCTGGAATGAGT
Organism: Orobanche coerulescens; assembly: GCA_033398695.1. Lineage (NCBI taxonomy): Eukaryota > Viridiplantae > Streptophyta > Magnoliopsida > Lamiales > Orobanchaceae > Orobanche > Orobanche coerulescens. The sequence goes on along the minus strand of JAWKAU010000193.1, from coordinate 198,078 downwards.
AAACTTAACATTAAGTATTCAGAAGACATACATATGTTTGGTGGAAGATTATAGACGACTAGAATCACTGGCCAAAGACTATGTTTTGAGCTAAGATTACCGAACGGATTGAACCCATCGGTTGCCAGTCCAAATCTCAAATTTCTCGGATCAGATGCGAAAGAAGGCCATTTTGTATCCACTGTACTCCAACAAATTGAGTCTACGGGATGACGCATTTTACCGTCTTGACTGTGATGAGTAGAGTGCCATGTTAACTTCTCTGCAACGGTTGCTGAAAGGAACATCCGTTGAAGTCTCGGAAGTATAGGAAAGTACCGCAAAACTTTTGCAGCGACCCCTTCTTTTATTTTTCCAGTACGTGGATTTACTTTATACCTCGAAGCAAAACATTTAGGACATTTTTGTAAGTTCTCATACTCGCTTCCCCTATATAAGCAACAATCATTTATGCATGCATCAATCTTCTCATACCCTAAATCAAAATCTTTAAGTGTTTTTTACTGAGGATAGTGACTCGGGAAAACTATTTTCATCGGGTAGCATATTACGGAAAACCCTCATAAAGTTATCAAAACAAATATTGGATAGACCAAATTCAGCTTTCATCTTGTACATTTCTATGGTGGCTGATAGTTTTGTATACTTCGTACAACCAGGGTAAAGAGGAACTTCGGCCTCAGTGATTTTTTTTTTGTACTTGTCTTCTGCATTTATTAAACATGGAGTTTCACCTCCAACATCTAACTGAAAACAAACATCTTCATACATCTGATCTATTTCTAGCTTCTCATGATCCTCATCAGCATGTGGTAACGTTGCACAATCATTGAATTGTGCAACTCTTGTTGGTATGATAGGCTCACCATGAGCGACCCAGACTTTATAAGAAGGATCAAAACCATACTTAGTCAAATGAAATAGTATTGTTTCATCATTTTGTGGGCTACAGTTTCTACAAACAACGCAAGGACATATGACCGTATCAGGATTCCTTGCAAACCTCTTAGAGTTTAAGATAAACTCCTTAACTTTTCCTTGATACTCCTCACTTCTTGGATCCAAATTTAACCAGCTCTTATCCATGCTAAAGCAAGAATTATCTAATACACCTAAACATTGATAAATCCACACAAATTATAATATGGTGTACCAAAGAGTAATTAACATAATCAGTATTGAATAATATTGTTCATAAATAATTCCAACATATGCATAATTGTATTTGAAGTATATATCACAAGATAAAAAGCAAATTGAAGGAAAATGTCCAAATTTTTAGCAACTAGCATAACACATATGAAAAGAAAGATGCACCAGATTCAAAATCCATGTGTTAAAACACCTCACAATATTCAGGTTGATATTTTAACTAAAAGTTAGCATGTGTGGGAAGTTTGAAATACTGACCAATAATTTTTTTCTGATTATTGGCTGATTAGCTTACTAAAATAAATTTTGTTTATTTTATAGGCGCATTAAAAAAAGAAAATATCCTCCTACCCGCTGCAAAATTCCAAGCTGATTGCCCAACTCCAAGCTGACTGCCGCTGCCCTCTCCGTCCGCCGCTGCCCTCTCCATCAAAGTAAGTATTTATTTTTACTTATTCTTGTTTCACCTTCTGCACCTTGTTGTAGCCTTGAATGCACTGTCTTTTGTTTATTGCTTTCTTTTGTTTAATAGAAGATATGCATCGTTTGTTTTGTGAAGCTTTTGTATTGTATAGCGCTTTTTAATTTAATTTTTAATGTTATAAATAAGGTTTTATTTTTATTTCGCAGTGCTTTTTTTTGTAAAAAATTTGCAAGATAATTACCTTTTGAAGGGAGTTTTTTATTTGTCATTCTGTTTTTAATTTAATTCTTCAACTCACTTTAATTTTTGTTTAATTTGCAGTCATTTATGACAAGTAAAAATGCAGAAAAAGACTGAGAAACATATTTGCCTGACTTGTGCTGAGAAACATATTTGCCTGACTTGTTTTATATATATATATACCACTTTTTTACAAACTTGTCGCTATATTTGAATTTAGCGGCCGCTATTGTACCGCTATCGCTATATAGCTAAACGGGCACGTGACCGCTACGGGCCGCTAATCGCTATTGACTACTATGCATGTATCTAAACATAAATTAAATAAAGACAAAGTTACAAAAAACTAAAATATGAGGAAACAACACATAAACTAGGTAGGGCTAAAGTATTTATGTACCTCTCAAAAGGGGTTCGTCCTATGGACTCCCACCTTCGATACTTTCCCCTCCTCCTTACAGGATGTCGGTGAGTGTTCGGCTGCGGGCTCGAGGGAGCACTTATCCCCTGAGCGTTAGTAATTATATAGCTCACTACACTCGAGTGAAGCGAGTCTGTTAGTATTATAACGAACAAGATGAGTGAACGAAGTGAAGGAAGCTGTGCATGTGTGTACGTGTGCGAAGAAGAAAAACATAAAACACGCCCTAACTACTAGTGTACGCATATACACGCCCAGGAAGAAGAGTAGCCAGAAAACTAGTTGTTATATATGTAAATACCAGTCGAAAATGACAGTGTTAAATCAACTAAAATGATAGTGTTAACCCAAATAAGCATAAAAAATAACAGTAGTAAATCTGGTATTGTCAGGAATACAGCTGGCAAGTGCAGTCCTGTTAGAACCAGAGCTAGACCAGAAAAGCAGGAAAGAAAAAACAGAGCTACAACAAGCGAAGCAATTAATTCCACCAATTAATTACTAATAGAAATAATTATGTATTGCTGTTAAAACTATATAACAGCAATATATAATCAATTATTTTCCACTTAATCAAATTAGGAATCAATTATAGGGTCTAACGATTAACGATTAATGAATTAACCAGATTTATGACTGACCTGAACTAACTCGGAAAGTTAGCTGGGTTCGTTTTAGCAACAATTTGAAAGTTAGAAATCACGAGAGCAACACGGAGCAACTAAAACAGATAACCTCACACATAGCAATTACTGAATCTTTGGGACTGGTTCGAAAATATGCGAAACCAAACTAGGACTGGTCCGACCGAATTAGTCAAAACCAGATCGGTTCGACCATCTTCTTAAACCCAGGGCGTTCCAAAAATGTGGGAAAAATCCCAAAAAACAGCGTGGCTTTCCTGTATTCTTGGTACGACACCCAACAACAGTTATCTATCGCAAAAAGCTTTCTTACCTTGCAAATGCGATTTGGGGTAGATGAGAATGGAACTGGCTGGGGAATCCAAATCGATGAAACAAACGGGACGTTGGCGCCGAAGCCTTCCGTGCTTTCTAACAATATGAGTCATATTTAGATGTTGCAGATACTAAATATTACACTGGTAACTGAATTAAGTAAAAGATCAGTGCAAGAAACTCAAACCAAACTCGACATGTTCGTGTTTTTCTTGAATATGAGAAACTTAGATTTTCTTTCTACAAGAACTCTGCCACGAGAAATTATGCACTGTGAGTGGATTTTCAGTAAATTAGGGTTCATGTGGAAATTTGATAATTAGGGTTCATGTGAAAAATTGATTAGAAATATAAGATAGAAATGTTTCACATGAAAAATAAATAATTTATAAACATTCCAATCAAACATACACGAGGCAGACTTAGGTATGGGTAATCAGATTTTAAACCATAATCTAATTGCACAGCTGCACTTGAAATGAAAAATAAAGAAAGTTGGATAACTCACGGTGTGGATGTTGCGGCGACAATATGAATCTGACGTGAAAAGTCGATGGACGCTGATTTGAACCCGATGTCGGTGGTCGCGGATCTGAAGCAAACGTCTATGGATGCTGGTGAGACCGCGAAATTGGGAGACAGCGACGAGGAGAAGTGAGAGAGAGAGGGAGAAGTGAGAAATTGGGAGAGAGGAAAAGAAAGGACTGGTGAGACCGTGCAATTGGGAGACGGCGACGAGGAGAAGTGAGAGAGAGGGAGAAGTGACAAATTGGGAGAGAGCGGCTAGGGTTTCAGAAGGGGAGTGAGAAGGAAAACAAAATGAGAGGGAGGGAGGAGAGTAAGGCGTACGGGAAATTTTCAAGGACTAATTTGGGATCAAACTTTTGATGATAGTAATAATTTGTCATTAGCGAAAAACTATTTCATGACACTTTAAAAGTGTCATCGAAAACTATTACATGATTTTTTTAAAATGTCATGCTACATGTAAATCATGACATTTTAAAAGTGTTATTGATAAACAAATATGACAGGAAAAAAACATCATCAATCTCGAAGAAACCATGATGTTCACAAAATGTCATATGGTTGTTCCATATTTTACATCCATGACGTTTGCTGCTAGAAACGTCATGGAAAGACGTTACAATGACGTTTTTGGCAAAACGTCATAAAATTTCTGTCATTAAAGGTCATATTTGTAGTAGTGATCACACTTAAACTACTACTACACTTCTACTCCTACTAGACCACTCTTTACGCCTGACGTGAACAAACTACAGTAGAACATATAGGATTTCATGTACTTGTTTCTTGATTCCTTGTACTTATAATCATCAAAATCATTATAGCGGATCATATTTTGGCTGGGTACCCACCCGCGGTTTTTTACCCTATTCAAGGGGTTTTCCGCGTCATCAATTGTTTGTGTCTTGTTCTTTCATTACTTTTTTCTGCACTTGTCAATTAGTAGTTCACTCAATTATAAACTCTAAAAGTTGTTTCGACTTAGCTATTAACCGTACACAAATTACCCAAAATAACGTTGTCTGTGGAAAATTAGCTAAGAGTCTATACAATCTGTACGATGGAAGATGATTCTCACATTGGTGAAGATCCCACACAAGGGAACGATCCAAAGAGTGACAACAATAATGACATGGCTTCAGCTATCAAGAAGTTACAATATGACATGGACATGCTACGATCTGAGAATGAGGCACTCAAGAAGGAGTTGAACTCTGTCAAATCTTCTAAGACCACAAGGAAAACCATACCTAGTGTGGTACGACGGCTGAACATGGATGAAGTGTTTGAGGAAGAACAACACATTGATGAGGAAAATGCCAATGTGGATCTCAAAGATGATGGGGATACAAGGAAGGAGGATGAAGATGATGAACACCAACGTTACACAACTGATAAGGAGAAGGATGGCCATAGTCGTTCACACAAACTATCTACACGTCAGAGTTCTAGGTCACACAAGAACCAATCCAACGACGTACAAAAGGAGTTACAGGAGATTAGGGATATAATTGCAAGAATCCTAGGTGTGCCTAAACCCTTGGAAAAGGCCACACCCACGAGCTACGCTGATTCACCATTTAGTGACGAAATTTCTTTGGTCGACATACCAAAGAGGTTCTCAGTACCAAACATGAAGATATATGATAGGATGGCCGATCCACAAGAACATGTGGCTCCATACAAGCAACGAATGTTTACTGTACCAATCCCTAAGGAATTACGTGAGTTATGCATGTGCAAAGGTTTTGAAGCTACACTAATGGGACTTGACTTGCAATGGTTTGTGGGACTACCCAACGGGTCTATACACTCGTTTGCTGATCTCGTCGATGCCTTAAACCTGTAATATGCAAGTAGTCGACAGTTTGAGAAGACGACAAGTGATTTGTATCGTATTGTGCAGAGGCATAGGGAGACTAAGGGACTACTTGTCAAGGTTCAACAGGTATAAGGTGACGATTAACAATTGTGACATGTCCACAGCCATAGAAGCATTTCGATGTGGACTAGTAAGAGATTCACCCCTATAGGACGAGTTGAGAAAATTGTAATATTCGGATTTTCAGTATAAATTTTTTACGTTATTTTATCTGAGATATACTGGATAGCTTGGTGACTATACAGTATATAAAATAAATTGAGAACTGAGACAGCTGCATTTGTATAATTGTCGTACCTGGTCGACAATTACATTGAGGATATCGTGTATCAGGTTGTTTTCATTTTGATATTGGGTATATCATATGAGAATGTTATTGAATCGAGTATATGTATTCAGTATGCCGTATGTTTGTATTAAGTATGCCGAGATGTCGGGCCGGAACAGTTGGATTTTGGACAAGTTCAGAAAACCATTACGTGCGCTAAGCTTAAAGAGTTACGTACGCTAAATTGCTATGATTTCCGTACATTATGCATAAGGCATTAAGTACATAACAAGATGAATCGGATGTGTACAGGTGGGACCCGGTGTCGGGAACGGATGTGGACATGCGAGTCAACCTCGAGCATTATGTACGCTAAGGACGGATCATTACGTACGTTAACAACTATGTTACTGTAGCAAGTCAACGTACGTATTACGTACGTTATGGAGAAAGTGTTACGTACATAAGGATGTGAACGAAATGAGTCAGGAGCCTCTGGGCTGTCGTTACGTATGCTACCACGGTCAGATAGCGTACGTAAATGTTGGTTATGTACGTTAACTTTGGCATGTTACGTACGTAATGAGCTGGAAGTTTATAAAAGTGGACGCCCGTCATTTCATTTTCTTCAGAATTTCATTTTCATTTTTCGCCCTTCAACACTCGGAGATGGATTTTTGGTCCTTCTAAGTGATTATGAGGTTGAAGGCATGGGTTTTGAGGCTTGGATATGAAGATATTGATGATTCTTGGGGTGGTTACTTGTGTACTTCATCTTCTAGGAGGTACGTTGGATAATCCTCTCTTTCAATTCGGATTTTTGATGGTGTTGATGATTAGTTTGTATGATGATAGTTTATGGAGTTGTTGTGATGGTTCTTGGTATTTACGGGAATTTTGTTAAAGGAGGTTGATGATATAGCGATCTATGTATTGATTATGTTGTTTATGATTATAGAATCATAGTGTTCTTGGTAGTAATGTTTCGATTCTTGATGTTATGAGGAGTGTATGTTGAAGAACATGATAATATACCCCTTGATTTGTGAATAAGGATTGTTTAGATGTTAGAACACATCGGATATGTCGATTTATGGATTATGAATGTGATTTCGGAATAATTTTTGTTCTTAAGGAACTCTTGGATTATATGGTTTGATGAATATGTTTAGTAGGTGTTGGTGTTTTGAATATGAATATGGAATATTCATATCTCAAACTAAGTTATGTGTTTTGGTGCAATATTCGTATAGGAATACGAATATGGTTCCGGGTTTGATAAGATTATGATTCACCTTTGAGTTTGGGAATTTATGCGTATTGAACAAGTGTTCAAATCGAATGATTGAGTTATTTGAAACCCTTGGAATATGATTATCTATAATGTTGAATTAATTGGATTGACCGGATTGATGATGATAATCGGTATTTGGTTTTTATTATGAATGTACAAGGAGGAAACTTGTAATCGTATTTAAGATTGAATCTGGAATCGGTAATGCTGAGACACTTGGTTAAATTGATTATTGATATGATTATCGGATTATGGATCGTATTGTGGTCTTGAGTTCATGATTGATTGTTTGGGTTGTTGGGTTTGTGTTTAATCGGGATATTGTGGAACTGTTGGGATTATTGATCGGTTATATTGATTATCGAGTTGCGGGTTGTATTGTGGTTATGAGTTCGTGATCGTTTGAGTTATAGTTTTCGGTTTTGTATATGATCGAGGTATTGTTGAGCCATTGAGTTTTACTGGTTGGTTATATCGGTTGTTGATTATTATCGAATGTGTGTAAATCGATTATTGCAATAGGTGGTGATAATTGATCGTTGGTTATAACCGTTGCATTGCGGTTGAGGTTGGAGAGTTCGTAGATTGCTTTTGGTCGGAGCTGAGGATCTCGTAGACAAAGGCAATGGATTTTGGTAGCGGCTTCATGGTATCGGTGTTGAGGAAAGTTTATGCTAGTTCAGCTTAAAATATTCAATGAATGATTTCGCTTTCATTTCATTTATAATTCATATAGCAATGCTATTATAGATGTAAACTGTCGGGATGATGGTTTGTTTATCGTGTTGTGGTTTGGGATAAATCATAATGTATATGATTTAATTGTGTTTGATTGAAGATAGATATGTAAGTTATCTTTGATCTATGATATGGAATGTCGGATATTGAAGGTAGTTATCGTGATGACATGAGTATCGGGATAAAGATTTATTGGTATTAAATGGATGGTACCTTATTTAAGGTTATTCATATAATTGTGCATTTTTTCAGGGATGTTTGTTCGTGGAAAGGACATTGTATTCGGCTTTGAGGTAATGTAAGTATTGTTTAGTTATAGGGATAATTATTTCTGCTGAGTTGTTGTATATGTTGTAAGTTGAGGTTTTGTTTAATGAGATTTGTATTGGTTGTTCGTTGTGGGATGTTGGTCCCAGGACTGTTGTTTGGTATTAAGGGTTGTGTTGATCATTATTTGGGGATTGTGATTCCAGGATGGTTGTTTTGGATATTGACGGTTGTGTCGATCTTTCATTATCCGTGTGTCATTGTTCACTACGATGAGTCTTTTGATCCTTATTGGACATGTGATTCCTTGAGTTTCATTGTCATTGTGCATCGTGACATATCTGGAGTCATATCTGCGTGCCGATCGGTTATGTGTAGGATTTTCAGGGCGGGCACATATAGACGTGTGATGGGGTCATGTCCTCACATTGGGCTGTGCACACGAGAAGATTACTTCATGAGACTGATTAGGTACAAGACCACATGGGTATTTGATCGACACCCGGGGTGGCTTGTGCACGAACACATTTTCGGATCGGGCGTACTGTGACGTCCATCTTTGAGCCATACTGTTTTGGTCGTTCAAAGTCCATGTATGATTGGATATGTTCGACGGGTTGTGACTAGTCGTTCATACGCCCGAGGGGTATGTTCGACAGTCGGTGTTATTTCTTTGAGATCCATTATTGTTGATCATTTGGAGTTTACCTTGTTGATGGTATTCTTGGTCATTGTTGATCCTTTGTTGATCGTGTTTGTAGTTTACCTTGTTGATGGTATTCTCGGTCATTGTTGATCCTTTGTTAGTCATGTTGGGGTTTATCATGTTGTCGATATTCTCAGTTGATTTATCAGTTGATCTGGTTATTGATCGTATGAGTATTAGGACTGTACGTCGATGTTTCGGGAGTTGTTATCATTATTTTGTAGTAGTTGATCTACAAATATGTTGTGTGTTATTGGTTTTTATCCAAATTGAGATATGATGGTGCAATCCGACGGACAGGATTTGGCACAGATGGTTCATTCCACACTTATGAGTTATGATGATGTTTTGAGGATCCTTGGTATTGTTTGAATACAGTAAAGATGGTTGTAATTGAGTTCATTTCGTCATTTCAGAATTTGAAATGTGGATTATGATAAGGATTGATTTGTTATGGATTACTATGGGTTGGTAAGGTTAAGACGGTAAGATTACATTGGTAGTATTCTTACAGTATTATTACATTGGTATGTAATTATTTATGATGATGTGATCGATACCATTATTGAATATTGTGGCTGACCCCGTCGTGGGCTTTATTTTAGGTACTCGGAGATCGAGCTAGTAGAGGTCCTGAAGAGATGAGCTTCCCGGGTGATACTGGCTGTGGCATTTATTTGAGTTTTAACTACTCCTTTCTGATTGTTTTATTCCGCTGCAAATGTGTATTTTGAATTGTGTTTTATCCGCTGCGTGTGTGTATTTTAAAATGGCTTCCCGGTATTTCTTTCCAACTCGTGTGTACTTTCAAAATGGCCTTTTGGCATTTTGCGAACTTGGGTTTATTTCGTAAATTGATTCCCCAAACTACTTTATCGGTACGTATAAGTGGTGACTTAACGTACATTTTGAAATTGTTGAGTTTTGGCATTTCGCCTTGTATTTTCAAATGGTATTTTATGACGGTATTTGAGAACTATGTTTTTTAATATATTTGAGTATTTGCAAAATATTGCCGTCATCGGCCTTTTTGGCGTTTTGAAACATTTTTGAAAATGAGTTTCTAGCGTGGTGGGTTCCGGCGCGGGACCCACGACGCTGTAATATATCCGGAGGGTTTTGGGGGTGTTACAGAAATGGTATCGGAGCCTAGGTTTTGTGAAACCCGGGCATGTGTGTTATGTGGCTCTACCAGTACGGTAGTAGCGTGGTTTTTGAAAATGATTTTCCTGATTTTGAGTCAAACCGATTTTTGGAGATTCCAAAATTTTTGAGATCTTTTCAAATTGCTAAATGTGATAATGGTGTGTGTTGATATTGTGTTGAGGCTTCGTATGGGAGTCGTGTGCTAGTATCACGGGAGAGCATCGGCTTCACGCACCTGTAAGTATATCATTTTGGTTATTCGCTTGTGGCGACGATTGATTGCTTTTGTGATGAGTTTGGAAATTTTTGGATGATCTGTTGTTTGTGACATGGTTGCAAGTTTCGAGGACGAAACTTATTTTAAGGGGGGTAGTATGTAATATCTGGATTTTAATTATAAATTTTTCGCATTATTTTATCTGAGATATACTGGATAGCATGTGACTATACAGTATGGATAAAATAAATTGAGAACTGAGACAGCTGTATTTGTATAATTGTCGTACTTGGTCGATAATTAGATTGAGGATATCGTGTATCAGTTGTTTTAATTTTGATATCGTGTATATCATATGAGAATGTTATTGAATCGAGTATATGCATTCAATATTCCGTATGTTTGTATTATGTATGCCGAGACGTCGGACCGGAACAGTTTGATTTTGGCCAAGTACAGAAGACCATTACGTGCCCTAAGCTTAAGGACTTACGTACGCTAAATTGCTATGATTTACGTACGTTATGCATAAGGCAATACGTACGTAACAAGAGGAATCGGAGAGGACCGAGTTGTGGTCGGCACGTGGGACCCGGTGTCCGGAACGGATGTGGACAGGTGAGTCAACCTCGAGCATTACGTACGCTAAGGACGGATCATTACGTACGTTAACAACTATGTTGCTGTAGCAAGTCAACGTACGTATTACGTACGTTATGGAGAAAGTGTTACGTATGTAAGGATGTGAACGAAATGAGTCAGAAGCCTCTGGACTATCGTTACGTACGCTATCAAGGTCAGATAGCGTATATAAATGTTGGTTACGTACGTTAACTTTGGCATGTTACGAACGTAACGAGCTGGAAGTTTATAAAAGTGGACGCCCGTCATTACATTTTCTTTAGAATTTCATTTTCGTTTTTCGCCCTTCAACACTCGGAGATGGATTCTTGGTCCTTCTAATTCGATTATGAGCTTGAAGGCATGGGTTTTGAGGCTTAGATATGAAGATATTGATGATTCTTGGGGTGGTTACTTGTGTACTTCATCTTCTAAGAGGTATGTTAGATAATCCTCTCTTTCAATTCGGATTTTTGATGTTGTTGATGATTAGTTCGTATGATGATAGTTTATGGTGTTGTTGTGATGATTCTTGGTATTTACGGGAATTTTGTTAAAGGAGGTTGATGATATGACGATCTATGTCTTGATTATGTTGTTTATGATTATAGAATCATAGTGTTATTGGTGTTGTTGGTAGTAATGTTTCGATTCTTGATGTTATGAGGAGTGTATGTTGAAGAACATGATAATATACCCCTTGATTTGTGAATAAGGATTGTTTAGATGTTAGAACACATCGGATATGTCGATTTATGGATTATGAATGTGATTTCGGAATAATTTGTGTTCTTAAGGAACTCTTGGATTATATGGTTTGATGAATATGTTTAGGAGGTGTTGGTGTTTTGAATATGAATATGGAATATTCATATCTCAAACTAAGTTATGTGATTTGGTGCAATATTCGTATAGGAATACGAATATGGTTCCGGGTTTGATAAGATTATGATTCACCTTTGAGTTTAGGAATTCATACGTATTGAACAAGTGTTCAAATCAAATGATTGAGTTATTTGAAACCCTTGGAATATGATTATCTATAATGTTGAATTAATTGGATTGACCGGATTGATGATGATAATCGGTAATTGGTTTTTATTATGAATGTACAAGGAGAAAACTTATAATCGTATTTAAGATTGAATCTGGAATCGGTAATGCTGAGACACTTGGTTAAATTGATTATTGATATGCTTATCGGATTTTGGATCGTATTGTGGTCTTGAGTTCATGATTGATTGTTTGGGTTGTTGGGTTTGTGTTTAATCGGGATATTGTGGAACTGTTGGGATTATTGATCGGTTATATTGATTATCGAGTTGCGGCTTGTATTGTGGTTATGAGTTCGTGATCGTTTGAGTTATAATGTTTGGTTTTATATATGATCGAGGTATTGTTGAGCCGTTGAGTTTTACTGGTTGGTTATATCGGTTGTTGATTATTATCGAATGTGTGTTAATCGATTATTGCAATAGGTGGTGATAATTGATCGTTGGTTATAACCGTTGCATTGCGGTTGAGGTTGGAGTGTTCGTAGATTGCTTTTGGTCGGAGCTGAGGAGCTCGTAGACAAAGGCAATGGATTTTGGTAGCGGCTTCGTGGTATCGGTATTGAGGAAAGTTTATGCTTGTTCAGCTTATAATATTCAATGAATGATTTCGCTTTTATTTCATTTATAATTCATATAGCAATACTATTATAGATGTAAACTGTCGGGATGATGGTTTGTTTATCGTGCTGTGGTTTGGGATAAATCATAATGTATATGATTTAATTGTGTTTGATTGAAGATAGATATGTGAGTTATCTTTGATCTATGATATGGAATGTTGGATATCGAGGGTAGTTATCGTGATGACATGAGTATCGGGATAAAGATTTATTGGTATTAAATGGACGGTACCTTATTTAAGATTATTCGTATAATTGTGCATTCGTTCAGGGATGTTTGTTCGTGGAAAGGACATTGTCTTCGGCTTCGAGGTAATGTAAGTATTGTTTAGTTATGGGGATAATTATTTCTGCTGAGTTGTTGTATATGTTGTAAGTTGAGGTTTCGTTTAATGAGATTTGTATTGGTTGTTCGTTGCGGGATGTTGGTCCCAGGACTGTTGTTTGGTATTAAGGGTTGTGTTGATCATTATTTGGGGATTTTGGTTCCAGGATGGTTGTTTTGGATATTGTCGGTTGTGTCGATCTTTCATTATCCGTGTGTCATTGTTCACTTCGATGAGTCTTTTGATCCTTATTGGACATGTGATTCTTTGAGTTTCGTTGTCATTGTGCATCGTGACATATCTGGAGTCATATCTGCGTGCCGATCGGTTATGTGTAGGATTTTCAGGGCGGGCACATATAGACGTGTGATGGGGTCATGTCCTCACATTGGGCTGTGCACACGAGAAGATTACTTCGTGAGACTGATTAGGTACAAGACCACACGGGTATTTGATCGATACCCGGGGTGGCTTGTGCACGGACACATTTTTGGATCGGGCGTACTGTGACGTCCATCTTTGAGCCATACTGTTTTGGTCGTTCAAAGTCCATGTATGATTGGATATGTTCGACGGGTTGTGACTAGTTGTTCATACGCCCGAGGGGTATGTTCGACAGTCGATGTTATTTCTTTGAGATCCATTATTTTTGATCGTTTGGAGTTTACCTTGTTGATGGTATTCTCGGTCATTGTTGATCCTTTGTTGATCGTGTTTGGAGTTTACATTGTTGATGGTATTCTCGGTCATTGTTGATCCTTTGTTAGTCATGTTGGGGTTTATCATGTTGTCGATATTCTCAATTGATTTATCAGTTGATCTGGTTATTGATCATATGAGTATTCGGACTGTACGTCGATATTTCGGGAGTTGTTATCATTATTTTGTAGTAGTTGATCTACAAATATGTTGTGTGTTATTGGTTTTTATCCAAATTGAGATATGATGGTGCAATCCGACGGACAAGATTTGGCACAGATGGTTCATTCCACACTTATGAGTTATGATGATGTTTTGAGGATCCTTGGTATTGTTTGAATACAGTAAAGATGGTTGTAATTGAGTTCATTTCGTCATTTGAGAATGTGAAATGTGGATTATGGTAAGGATTGATTTGTTATGGATTACTATGGGTTGGTAAGGTTAAGACGGTAAGATTACATTGGTAGTATTCTTACAATATTATTACATTGGTATGTAATTATTTTTGATGATGTGATCGATACTATTATTGAATATTGTGGCTGACCCCATCGTGGGCTTTATTTTAGGTACTCGGAGATCGAGCTAGTAGAGGACGTGAAGAGATGAGCTTCCCGGGTGATACTGGCTGTGGCATTTATTTGAGTTTTGACTACTCCTTTCTGATTGTTTTATTCCGCTGCAAATGTGTATTTTGAATTGTGTTTTATCCGCTGCGTGTGTGTATTTTAAAATGGCTTCCCGGTATTTCTTTCCAACTCGTGTGTACTTTCAAAATGGCATTTTGGCATTTTGCGAACTTGGGTTTATTTCGTAAATTGATTCCCCAAACTATTTTATCGGTACATATAAGTGGTGACTTAACGTACATTTTGAGGGACCTGGGCAAGTCTTGAAACGGCCCACAGAGACCTAGGCATGTCTTGAAACGGCCTCGGGGGTGGGGAGATTGGTCATAACAATAAATGACCCAATCGAACTGCCCTTCGGGCAGGGTTGGAATTGCTGCCGGCCTTGCTATGGTTACTATTAAAGACTTGGCGACTGGCTTCGGTTTATGGCTGGATGGGTCTTCAATCGCTTCCTCAAATATTGAAAATTCATGAAGATATGTGTTACATGAGAATCTTACCCTGCGTATGGGGGCGCTGGGTTGGTGCATCTGTGCTCATTGCAGTAGTGATGTAGTAGGTGTTGGTGGTTGTGTTTTTTAGATCTCCATTTGGCACTCGGCTTGAGCTTGTTGTTTCCAAGACGTTTACTCCTGTCATATCCAAAATGGCTCTGGTTCTTGTTAGTGGCTGAATCGGGTCCAGAAATTCTTCTCAGTGATATCGAAGGTCACGAGGCAGATGACGGAATGGCCCTTCCCAGTGTACGGCCGGTATTGGGTTGGTGCGGGCCCCGAATTTGAGAAGTGTCTTAGTAGGTGCTTGGGTTTTGTTTTAGGACTTGTTTTTAGCCTACTCTATAACTGCTCGTAAGGTTATGCGATGGTTGGCTTTCTGTAAATGGTTGGATTGGGTTCCTCGAAAGAAACCTTGAATATCGAAGAATCACGAAGATGTGGTGCATATTTGTTCTACCATGCGTATGAGGGGCGCTAGGGTGGTTCACATTTGCTCATTACAGTAGTGAGGAAGTAGGTGTTTATGGCCGATTTCGTGTGACCTGTATCTGGCTCTTGAAGGAGTCCTGTCGTATCTGCATTCTAGATGCACATGCTTTCGCTCCGGATCAAAGACGGAGGGGTCATGTTTAATTGCTGGATTGGGAATTTTGAATGAAACCTTGAATATCGAAGAATCATGAAGAAATGTGGTGATTGGTTATACTCTACGTTGGGGAGCGTTGAGTTGGTTTGTATATACGCATTGCAGTAATGAGGAAGTAGGTATTTGTGGCGGATTTTATTAGACCTTATTTGGCTTTTGATATTGTCCTTTCTTATCTGCATATTCCAAGATGCTCAAAATCTCGCTAAGGATCATGACGGATGGCTCCTACTCAATAGTTGGATTGGGAATTTTGAATGAACCCTGAGAAATCGAAGAATCATGAAGATATGCAGTCATTAGTTATACTCTACGTATGGGGGCGTGGAGTCAGTTTGCCAATACGCATTGCAGTAATGAGGAAGTAGGTATTGATGGGGGATTTTGTTAGACCTTTATTCGTCTTTGGATTTGGTCCGTTCGTATCTGCATATTCCAAGATGTTATAGCTGGCGCTGCATACTTGTTGATGATGGCTACTGGTGATTTGCCGAATTCAGTTTTGGCTCTGAACCAAGGCCTGATACTCAGTTGGCGCTCAAACTTGACCTAGGTATGTCGTTAAAGTACCTAATTCTAACACGGCTCATGGTGCAGTTCAACAAATATTCAAGCTCGAACCAGACACTCAGCTGAAGATATTTGTTTGTGCCATTTGTCGTGTGGCTATGTTTGGGATTTGGCCTCCCTATAATTTACTTGCTTTCTAGTTCTTAGTTAGCTTGTTTAATTTTCGGGCTATGTTTGGGATTTGGACCCCCAGAAAAATATCGACTATGTAAGGGAATAGGCCCCCCTATCATCATTGTGCTATAATATATCACTTTTTTAAAAAAAAAAAACGTACATTTTGAAACTGTTGAGTTTTGGCATTTCGCCTTGTATTTTTAAATGGTATTTTATGACGGTATTTGAGAACTATGTTTTTTAATATATTTGAGTATTTGCAAAATATTGCCGTCATCGGCCTTTTTGGCGTTTTGAAACATTTTTGAAAATGAGTTTCTAGCCTGGTGGGTTCCGGCGCGGGACCCACGATGCTGTTTCTAGCCTGGTGGGTTCCGGCGCGGGACCCACGACGCTGTAATATCCCCGGAGGGTTTTAGGGGTGTTACAGAAATGGTATCGGAGCCTAGGTTTTGTGAAACCCGGGCATGTGTGTTATGTGGCTCTACCAGTACGGTAGTAGCGTGGCTTTTGAAAATGATTTTCCTGATTTTGAGTCAAACCGATTTTTGGAGATTCCAAAATTTTTGAGATCTTTTCAAATTGCTAAATGTGATATTGGTGTGTGTTGATATTGTGTTGAGGCTTCGTATGGGAGTCGTGTGCTAGTATCACGGGAGAGCATCGGCTTCACGCACCTGTAAGTATATCGTTTTGGTTATTCGCTTGTGGCGACGATTCATTGCTTTTGTGATGAGTTTGGAAATTTTTGGATGATCTGTTGTTTGTGACATGGTTGCAAGTTTCGAGGACGAAACTTATTTTAAGGGAGGTAGTATGTAATATCCGGATTTTCATTATAAATTTTTCGCGTTATTTTATCTGAGATATACTGGATAGCTTGGTGACTATACAGTATGGATAAAATAAATTGAGAACTGAGACAGCTGTATTTGTATAATTGTCGTACTTGGTCGACAATTACATTGAGGATATCGTGTATCAGGTTGTTTTAATTTTGATATCGGGTATATCATATGAGAATGTTATTGAATCGAGTATATGTATTCAGTATGTTTGTATTATGTATGCCGAGACGTCGGACCGGAACAGTTTGATTTTGGCCAAGTACAGAAGACCATTACGTGCCCTAAGCTTAAGGACTTACGTACGCTAAATTGCTATGATTTACATACGTTATGCATAAGGCAATACGTACGTAACAAGAGGAATCGGACAGGACCGAGTTGTGGTCGGCAGGTGGGACCCGGTGTCAGGAACGGATGTGGACAGGCGAGTCAACCTCGAGCATTACGTACGCTAAGGACGGATCATTATGTACGTTAACAACTATGTTGCTGTAGCAAGTCAACGTACGTATTACGTACGTTATGGAGAAAGTGTTACGTACGTAAGGATGTGAACGAAATGAGTCAGAAGCCTCTGGACTGTCGTTACGTACGCTATCAAGGTTAGATAGCGTACATAAATGTTGGTTACGTATGTTAACTTTGGCATGTTACGAACGTAACGAGCTGGAAGTTTATAAAAGTGGACGCCCGTCATTACATTTTCTTTAGAATTTCATTTTCGTTTTTCGCCCTTCAACACTCGGAGATGGATTCTTGGTCCTTCTAAGTCGATTATGAGCTTGAAGGCATGGGTTTTGAGGCTTGGATATGAAGATATTGATGATTCTTGGGGTGGTTACTTGTGTACTTCATCTTCTAAGAGGTATGTTGGATAATCCTCTCTTTCAATTCGGATTTTTGATGGTGTTGATGATTAGTTTGTATGATGATAGTTTATGGAGTTGTTGTGATGATTCTTGGTATTTACGGGAATTTTGTTCAAGGAGGTTGATGATATGACGATCTATGTCTTGATTATGTTGTTTATGATTATAGAATCATAGTGTTCTTGGTGTTCTTGGTAATAATGTTTCGATTCTTGATGTTATGAGGAGTGTATGTTGAAGAACATGATAATATACCCCTTGATTTGTGAATAAGGATTGTTTAGATGTTAGAACACATCGGATATGTCGATTTATGGATTATGAATGTGATTTTGGAATAATTTGTGTTCTTAAGGAACTCTTGGATTATATGGTTTGATGAATATGTTTAGGAGGTGTTGATGTTTTGAATATGAATATGGAATATTAATATCTCAAACTAAGTTATGTGTTTTGGTGCAATATTCGTATAGGAATACGAATATGGTTCCGGGTTTGATAAGATTATGATTCACCTTTGAGTTTAGGAATTCATACGTATTGAACAAGTGTTGAAATTGAATGATTGAGTTATTTGAAACCCTTGGAATATGATTATCTATAATGTTGAATTAATTGGATTGACCGGATTGATGATGATAATCGGTAATTGGTTTTTATTATGAATGTACAAGGAGAAAACTTATAATCGTATTTAAGATTGAATCTGGAATCGGTAATGCTGAGACACTTAGTTAAATTGATTATTGATATGATTATCGGATTATGGATCGTATTGTGGTCTTGAGTTCATGATTGATTGTTTGGGTTGTTGGGTTTGTGTTTAATCGGGATATTGTGGAACTGTTGGGATTATTAATCGGTTATATTGATTATCGAGTTTCGGCTTGTATTGTGGTTATGAGTTCGTGATCGTTTGAGTTATAATGTTTGGTTTTGTATATGATCGAGGTATTGTTCAGCCGTTGAGTTTTACTGGTTGGTTATATCGGTTGTTGATTATTATCGAATGTGTGTTAATCGATTATTGCAATAGGTGGTGATAATTGATCGTTGGTTATAACCGTTGCATTGCGGTTGAGGTTGGAGAGTTCATAGATTTCTTTTGGTCGGAGCTGAGGAGCTCGTAGACAAAGGCAATGGATTTTGGTAGCGGCTTCGTGCTATCGGTATTGAGGAAAGTTTATGCTTGTTCAGCTTATAATATTCAATGAATGATTTCGCTTTCATTTCATTTATAATTCATATAGCAATGCTATTATAGATGTAAACTGTCGGGATGATGGTTTGTTTATCGTCCTGTGGTTTGGGATAAATCATAATGTATATGATTTAATTGTGTTTGATTGAAGATAGATATGTGAGTTATCTTTGATCTATGATATGGAATGTCGGATATCGAGGGTAGTTATCGTGATGACATGAGTATCGGATAAAGATTTATTGGTATTAAATGGACGGTACCTTATTTAAGATTATTCGTATAATTTTGCATTCGTTCAGGGATGTTTGTTCGTGGAAAAGACATTGTCTTCGGCTTTGAGGTAATGTAAGTATTGTTTAGTTATGGGGATAATAATTTCTGCTGAGTTGTTGTATATGTTGTAAGTTGAGGTTTCGTTTAATGAGATTTGTATTGGTTGTTCGTTGCGGGATGTTGGTCCCGGGACTGTTGTTTGGTATTAAGGGTTGCGTTGATCATTATTTGGGGATTGTGATTCCAGGATGGTTGTTTTGGATATTATCGGTTGTGTCGATCTTTCATTATCCGTGTGTCATTGTTCACTTCGATGAGTCTTTTGATCCTTATTGGACATGTGATTCTTTGAGTTTCTTTGTCATTGTGCATCGTGACATATCTGGAGTCATATCTGCGTGCCGATCGGTTATGTGCAGTATTTTCGGGGCGGGCACATATAGACGTGTGATGGGGGTCATGTCCTCACATTGGGCTGTGCACACGAGAAGATTACTTCGTGAGACTGATTAGGTATAAGACCACACGGGTATTTGATCGACACCTGGGGTGGCTTGCGCACGGACACATTTTCGGATCGGGCGTACTGTGACGTCCATCTTTGAGCCATACTGTTTTGGTCGTTCAAAGTCCATGTATGATTGGATATGTTCGACGGGTTGTGACTAGTTGTTCATACGCCCGAGGGGTATGTTCGACAGTCGGTGTTATTTCTTTGAGATCCATTATTGTTGATCGTTTGGAGTTTACCTTGTTGATGGTATTCTCGGTCATTGTTGATCCTTTGTTGATCGTGTTTGGAGTTTACCTTGTTGATGGTATTCTCGGTCACTGTTGATCCTTTGTTAGTCATGTTGGGGTTTATCATGTTGTCGATATTCTCCGTTGATTTATCAGTTGATCTGGTTATTGATCGTATGAGTATTCGGACTGTACGTCGATGTTTCAGGAGTTGTTATCATTATTTTGTAGTAGTTGATCTACAAATATGTTGTGTGTTATTGGTTTTTATCCAAATTGAGATATGATGGTGCAATCCGACGGACAGGAGTTGGCACAGATGGTTCATTCCACACTTATGAGTTATGATGATGTTTTGAGGATCCTTGGTATTGTTTGAATACAGTAAAGATGGTTGTAATTGAGTTCATTTCGTCATTTGAGAATGTGAAATGTGGATTATGGTAAGGATTGATTTGTTATGGATTACTATGGGTTGATAAGGTTAAGACGGTAAGATTACATTGGTAGTATTCTTACAGTATTATTACATTGGTATGTAATTTTTTATGATGATGTGATCGATACCATTATTGAATATTGTGGCTGACCCCGTCGTGGGCTTTATTTTAGGTACTCGGAGATCGAGCTAGTAGAGGTCGTGAAGAGATGAGCTTCCCGGGTGATACTGGCTGTGGCATTTATTTGAGTTTTAACTACTCCTTTCTGATTGTTTTATTCCGCTGCAAATGTGTATTTTGAATTGTGTTTTATCCGCTGCGTGTGTGTATTTTAAAATGGCTTCCCGGTATTTCTTTCCAACTCGTGTGTACTTTCAGAATGGACTTTTGGCATTTTGCGAACTTGGGTTTATTTCGTAAATTGATTCCCCAAACTATTTTATCGGTACGTATAAGTGGTGACTTAACGTACATTTTGAAATTGTTGAGTTTTGGCATTTCGCCTTGTATTTTCAAATGGTATTTTATGACGGTATTTGAGAACTATATTTTTTAATATATTTGAGTATTTGCAAAATATTGCCGTCATCGGCCTTTTTGGCGTTTTGAAACATTTTTGAAAATGAGTTTCTAGCCTGGTGGGTTCCGGCGCGGGACCCACGACGTTGTAATATCCCCGGAGGGTTTTGGGGGTGTTACAGAAATGGTATCGGAGCCTAGGTTTTGTGAAACCCGGGCATGTGTGTTATGTGGCTCTACCAGTACGGTAGTAGCGTGGCTTTTGAAAATGATTTTCCTGATTTTGAGTCAAACCGATTTTTGGAGATTCCAAAATTTTTGAGATCTTTTCAAATTGCTAAATGTGATATTGGTGTGTGTTGGTATTGTGTTGAGGCTTCGTATGGGAGTCGTGTGCTAGTATCACGGGAGAGCATCGGCTTCACGCACCTGTAAGTATATCGTTTTGGTTATTCGCTTGTGGCGACGATTGATTGCTTTTGTGATGAGTTTGGAAATTTTTGGATGATCTGTTGTTTGTGACATGGTTGCAAGTTTCGAGGACGAAACTTATTTTAAGGGGGGTAGTATGTAATATCCGGATTTTCATTATAAATTTTTTGCGTTATTTTATCTGAGATATACTGGATAGCTTGGTGACTATACAGTATGGATAAAATAAATTGAGAACTGGGACAGCTGTATTTGTATAATTGTCGTACTTGGTCGACAATTACATTGAGGATATCGTGTATCAGGTTGTTTTAATTTTGATATCGGGTATATCATATGAGAATGTTATTGAATCGAGTATATGTATTCAGTATGCCGTATGTTTGTATTATGTATGCCGAGACGTCGGACCGGAACAGTTTGATTTTGGCCAAGTACAGAAGACCATTACGTGCCCTAAGCTTAAGGACTTACGTACGCTAAATTGCTATGATTTACGTACGTTATGCATAAGGCAATACGTACGTAACAAGAGGAATCGGACAGGACCGAGTTGTGGTCGGCAGGTGGGACCCGGTGTCCGGAACGGATGTGGACAGGTGAGTCAACCTCGAGCATTACGTACGCTAAGGACGGATCATTATGTACGTTAACAACTATGTTGCTGTAGCAAGTCAACGTACGTATTACGTACGTTATGGAGAAAGTGTTACGTACGTAAGGATGTGAACGAAATGAGTCAGAAGCCTCTGGACTATCGTTACGTACGCTATCAAGGTCAGATAGCGTATATAAATGTTGGTTACGTACGTTAACTTTGGCATGTTACGAACGTAACGAGCTGGAAGTTTATAAAAGTGGACGCCCGTCATTACATTTTCTTTAGAATTTCATTTTCGTTTTTTGCCCTTCAACACTCGGAGATGGATTCTTGGTCCTTCTAAGTCGATTATGAGCTTGAAGGCATGGGTTTTGAGGCTTAGATATGAAGATATTGATGATTCTTGGGGTGGTTACTTGTGTACTTCATCTTCTAAGAGGTATGTTAGATAATCCTCTCTTTCAATTCGGATTTTTGATGTTGTTGATGATTAGTTCGTATGATGATAGTTTATGGAGTTGTTGTGATGATTCTTGGTATTTACGGGAATTTTGTTAAAGGAGGTTGATGATATGACGATCTATGTCTTGATTATGTTGTTTATGATTATAGAATCATAGTGTTATTGGTGTTGTTGGTAGTAATGTTTCGATTCTTGATGTTATGAGGAGTGTATGTTGAAGAACATGATAATATACCCCTTGATTTGTGAATAAGGATTGTTTAGATGTTAGAACACATCGGATATGTCGATTTATGGATTATGAATGTGATTTCGGAATAATTTGTGTTCTTAAGGAACTCTTGGATTATATGGTTTGATGAATATGTTTAGGAGGTGTTGGTGTTTTGAATATGAATATGGAATATTCATATGTCAAACTAAGTTATGTGTTTTGGTGCAATATTCGTATAGGAATACGAATATGGTTCCGGGTTTGATAAGATTATGATTCACCTTTGAGTTTAGGAATTCATACGTATTGAAGAAGTGTTCAAATCGAATGATTTGAAACCCTTGGAATATGATTATCTATAATGTTGAATTAATTGGATTGACCGGATTGATGATGATAATCGTAATTGGTTTTTATTATGAATGTACAAGGAGAAAACTTATAATCGTATTTAAGATTGAATCTGGAATCGGTAATGCTGAGACACTTGGTTAAATTGATTATTGATATGATTATCGGATTATGGATCGTATTGTGGTCTTGAGTTCATGATTGATTGTTTGGGTTGTTGGGTTTGTGTTTAATCGGGATATTGTGGAACTGTTGGGATTATTGATTGGTTATATTGATTATCGAGATGCGGCTTGTATTGTGGTTATGAGTTCGTGACCGTTTGAGTTATAATCTTCGGTTTTGTATATGATCGAGGTATTGTTGAGCCGTTGAGTTTTACTGGTTGGTTATATCGGTTGTTGATTATTATCGAATGTGTGTTAATCGATTATTGCAATAGGTGGTGATAATTGATCATTGGTTATAACCGTTGCATTACGGTTGAGGTTGGAGAGTTCGTAGATTGCTTTTGGTCGGAGCTGAGGAGCTCGTAGACAAAGGCAATGGATTTTGGTAGCGGCTTCGTGGTATCGGTATTGAGGAAAGTTTATGCTTGTTCAGATTATAATATTCAATTAATAATTTCGCTCTCATTTCATTTATAATTCATATAGCAATGCTATTATAGATGTAATCTGTCGGGATGATGGTTTTTTTATCGTGCTGTGGTTTGGGATAAATCATAATGTATATGATTTAATTGTGTTTGATTGAATATAGATATGTGAGTTATCTTTGATCTATGATATGGAATGTCGAATATCGAGGGTAGTTATCGTGATGACATGAGTATCGGGATAAATATTTATTGGTATTAAATGGACGGTACCTTATTTAAGATTATTCGTATAATTGTGCATTCGTTCAGGGATGTTTGTTCGTAGAAAGGACATTGTCTTCGGCTTTGAGGTAATGTAAGTATTATTTAGTTATGGGGATAATTATTTCTGCTGAGTTGTTGTATATGTTGTAAGGTGAGGTTTCGTTTAATGAGATTTGTATTGGTTGTTCGCTGCGGGATGTTGGTCCCAGGACTGTTGTTTGGTATTAAGGGTTGTGTTGATCATTATTTGGGGATTGTGATTCCAGGATGGTTGCTTTGGATATTGTCGGTTGTGTCGATCTTTCATTATCCGTGTGTCATTGTCCACTTCGATGAGTCTTTTGATCCTTATTGGACATGTGATTATTTGAGTTTCGTTGTCATTGTGCATCGTGACATATCTGGAGTCATATCTGCGTGCCGATCGGTTATGTGTAGGATTTTCAGGGTGGGAACATATAGACGTGTGATGGGTCATGTCCTCACATTGGGCTGTGCACACGAGAAGATTACTTCGTGAGACTGATTAGGTACAAGACCACACGGGTATTTGATCGATACCCGTGGTGGCTTGTGCACGGACACATTTTCGGATCGGACGTACTGTGACGTCCATATTTGAGCCATATTGTTTTGGTCGTTCATAGCCCATGTATGATTTGATATGTTCGACGGGTTGCGACTAGTTGTTCATACGCCCGAGGGGTATGTTCGACAGTCGGTGTTATTTCTTTGAGATCCATTATTGTTGATCGTTTGGAGTTTACCTTTTTGATGGTATTCTCGGTCATTATTGATCCTTTGTTGATCGTGTTTGGAGTTTACCTTGTTGATGGTATTCTCGGTCATTGTTGATCATTTGTTAGTCGTGTTGGGGTTTATCATGTTGTTGATATTCTCAGTTGATTTATCAGTTGGTCTGGTTATTGATCGTATGAGTATTCGGACTGTACGTCGATGTTTCGGGAGTTGTTATCATTATTTTATAGTAGTTGATCTACAGATATGTTGTGTGTTATTGGTTTTTATCCAGATTGAGATATGATGGTGCAATCCGACGGACAGGATTTGGCACAGATGGTTCATTCCACACTTATGAGTTATGATGATGTTTTGAGGATCCTTGGTATTGTTTGAATACAGTATAAATGGTTGTAATTGAGTTCATTTCGCCATTTGAGAATGCAAAATGTGGATTATGGTAAGGATTGATTTGTTATGGATTACTATGAGTTGGTAAGGTTATGACGGTAAGATTACATTGGTAGTATTCTTACAGTATTATTACATTGGTATGTAATTATTTATGATGATGTGATCGATACCATTATTGAGTATTGTGGTTGACCCCGTCGTGGGATTTATTTTAAGTACCCGAAGATCGAGCTAGTAGCGATCGTGAAGAGATGAGCTTCCCGGGTGATACTGGCTGTGGCATTTATTTGAGTTTTGAGTACTCCTTTCTGGTTGTTTTATTCCGCTGCAAATGTTTATTTTGAACTGTGTTTTATCCGCTGCGTGTGTGTATTTTAAAATGGCTTCCCGGTATTTCTTTTCAACTCGTGTGTACTTTCAAAATGACCTTTTGGCATTTTGCGAACTTGGGTTTATTTCGTAAATCGATTCCCCAAACTATTTTATCGGTACGTATAAGTGGTGACTTAACGTATATTTTGAAACTGTTGAGTTTTGGCATTTCGCCTTGTATTTTCAAATGGTATTTTATGACGGTATTTGAGAACTATATTTTTGAATATATTTGAGTATTTGTAAAATATTACCATCATCGGCCTTTTTGGCGTTTTGAAACGTTTTTGAAAATGAGTTTCTAGCCTGGTGGGTTCCGGCGCGGGACCCACGGCGCTGTAATATCCCCGGAGGGTTTTCGGGGTGTTACAAAAATATCCTTGTAAAACTATGGATGATGTACAAGCTAAAGCGATGGCACAAATCAGACTTGAGGAGGACAGGAGGGAACAATCTGACAGCTACTATCACCCTAGTAGAAAAATGACGACACAAAGGTCAAGAGACTACAAACCCTATTCGCGAAGTGGACGTGAAGGTACGGCTGTCAATACTATACAAGGAAGGACAGATTAGAAAAAGGATCTAAACCTACCACCTAGATTTGACATGTATGGGTTTGACATCAGCCCGACGGAATTGGTTAGAGAGTTAAAAAATCTTGGAAACATCGTAAAATGGCCACGTAAAACTGATAAACCTAAGGTCAACCCTGATTCTAAACTATGATGTGATTTCCATGGTGACTACGGCCACAAGACATATGATTGTGTGGCTTTAAGGAAGGAGATACATGCACTCGTCAAGAGGGGACACTTGACAGAATTTATGGGAAGACGGAAGGATGACTACGACAGGAAGGATGTGACACCTCCGATATTGCCGCCACCACCTTCACATCACAAAGGTATTAACTTCATTGCAGGGGGATTTGATGTGTGTGGTGCAACATATTCACAAGCTAAACGAATGCAAGGGAGGTTAAGCTACAACCACAATGTGTCGATTTAATACGGGATGAACTTCCAATAATACAATTTGACGTGTCGGATAGGGATCATGTGCCAGAACCACAACATGACACTTTGGTGATATCTATGCCAATTGGTAACTGTCTTGTGAAGAGAATTTTGGTTGACAATGGGAGTGCTGTGAACATAATGATGTTGGACGTATTGAAATAGATGGGATTGAAGGAGGACGACATGATAAAGAAATCTACGACACTTGTGGGTTTTAGTGGTGAGACAAAGAGGACTTTGGGAGAAATATCCCTACCTACATATGTACAGGGTGTCAACTTACTACAAAAGTTTCTCATTATTGATTGTGTTTCAACATACAATGTCATACTTGGACGACCTTGGATACATGATTTGAAAGCTATCCCTTCAACATATCATCAAATAATCAAATTCCCAACACCTTGGGGAGTACAACAAATTCGTGGGGGTCAAAATTTGGCTAGAGAATGCTGCAAAACTTATCTCAAACCGGCAATACAATTATATGAATAAAAAAATCCACAAGTCATGACGACAAGTCCAGAAAAGTTGGTTGAAGTCAGTTTGACAAATGGGGACAGGAAGGTAATAATTAGACAGGATGTACCCCCTGAGGTAGAATCCAACTTGATCAACTTTTTGACAGAAAGGTTAGATGCTTTTGCTTGGGAACATGGTGACATGACTGGAATTAGTAGAGAAGTGATTACACACAAGTTGAACATCGACCCAAACTACGTTCCTGTCCAATAGAAATAACAAAAATTTGCTTCTGACAGGAACAGAATAGTCAATGAAGAGTTCGACAGATTGCTCAAAGCTGGAATGATACGTGAAGTCAACTATACTGAATGGTTGGCAAATGTTGTCGTTGATTACACTGACTTAAACAAAGCATGTCCTAAGGATCTTTATCCTTTTCCACATATTGACATGATGGTCGACGCCACGACTTGACATGAAATGTTAACGTTTTTGGACGCCTCTAGTAGCTTTAATCAGATTCAAATGAATCCACCTGATGAGGAAAAAACAGCCTTTATAATAGATAGGGGCATCTATTGTTACTTGGCCATGCCGTTTGGCCTAAAGAATGCTGGTGCCACATTCCAACGACTCGTCAATAAAATGTTCAAGGAACAAATTGGACGAACAATGGAAGTATATATTGGCGACATGGTTATAAAGTCGAGGAATGCAGTTGATCATGTCAAGGACCTGACAGAAACATTTGACATTTTACGAGCTTACAACATGAAGTTAAATCCTTCAAAGTGCAACTTGTTAGGAGTATGCCCTCGAATGCCACTCAGAGGATGTTGAGTGAGGGCATTGTACTTGTTATTATGTAAATCATCAATATAAGGCAATGGATGTTTCTTTACTTACTGGTAGTTACTGGTATTCCTAACTCGTAAATATACATATAGAAACTAGTCCGTGTATTTGAGAGCAAAACGTTCCACTCCTTATTGGATAAGGGGGTCGGCACTGGAAAGGTTTATAGCTCAAATACTTAATCGTTCGCAAGTCGATAAAACTTGACTGGACATTAAGTTTATGTGAAGACTTGTATGACGTGTTCTTTGACAAGGAGAGTGCCTGTCGAACACTAATGGTTAGTGGGAGCACACGTTATCGGTATGCTAATTGGATTAGTATACTCGAACCGACTCACCCTCGATTCATCACACGGATTTCACTCCGGGACAGTCAATGATGGAATCGAAAGGTTGTGATAGGTATTCGTGAACCTTCGACTTGAGGATTTAGTAGGGATGTGCTTGTGACGTCAAGATTTTCATTAGAGTAGTTCGACCCTATAAACCGGAAGGCGGGGGTCAACCTCGACATGCATCTTGATGGGCAAGTAGAAGGTCCTACTGAATACCAAGATAGAATTCTTTCCCCTGTTAGTGAACGGGTTATATGTCCTATGCGGTTATTGGCAGATGAGATCATAAGTCTTTGGCCAAAGCATTGGAGCTAGCTGTATTAGATACACGAGAACTCGATGATCTCGATTTGCATTAACCCATGCATAGCGTCAAGTACAGATGGGGTTTGACTGACCGTGACCCTATAACTTGATCGGGACATTTGAAAGAAAGGTTTATACGTATACTGTGTTGTGCGGCGATTAATACGCTTCGATGGCGATCGGCATAATGATCAAGAGCCAGCCATAGAAGACGGATGCTGAGCAAGCGCCTAGCGGTCGACTTCCAAGTCGATCGTCTATTAGCATCTGGCGATCGCCTATAATATCCGACTGCAGACGATCGTCCCGTACCACGTATGAATCCGACATCCGTCATAGTCTTCGAAGACCGAATCTCGGGTGAAAACCCACGTGCAGATCCGCAAAAGGCACCACAAGATAAGGCCTTTTAACCCCAGCCTGTCGCCACCTTCAGACCTACCGACAGGCCCGCCGAAAGGTACAAAGTGGGTCCTCCCCTGACAGCGACTCGGGATGCGTGCGGGCCTCTTATTGGCTCGCTCATCTGGCTGCCAGCAGCAGCCTCGGACTTTAAGGAAACAGTCCCACGTGAGGGGACGATCGCCCACCTTATTCTAATATATAAAACAGAAGTCGCCCGCGATCGCCGGGGAGGACCTAGCAACCTCTTCTACTATAAATAGTAGGCCTCCAACAGTGGCCTAGGAGAGCGACATACACATACACAGTGAAATTACCTGACAGATTATTTCAGTCACACAGAACATAAAAATCAAGAACTCACAGAGCATCATATCTGGTTCTTCCGGCAATCTCCACGCTCAATTGCTGAGATAACTAGAATCTTTACACTCATTGTAATAGTATTCTAACATTAATATTTGTACTCCCTAGTATTCATATTAATAACATCTCGCGAGAGCATTCAAGCTCGGTACTAACAACCCCGACAAATCTTGAGTTATTTACTTTCCCACGGAAGTGTTCTCGTATTTGTTTGTTACTCGACAATTCCAGCAATATTCGTCTCTGGATAATATTTTGGGTAACAACAATTGGCGCTAGAAGGAGGGCATCTTAACCTTCATTTTTATTTCGACCGTCTCGAAGAACAATCACTGTTCTCCGGGGCATATACTTGAAGAAACACTCACTGTTCTTCAAAGAAAAACTTTCAGAAACATGACGTCTGCTACGACCTCTAAAAGAGCTACCCTGCGATCTGTCGGACATATCATTCCGGCCCAGACCGAATCCCAACCTACAGCGGTAGGCGACCGCGGCGACGCTAGGCTCTCACTCCCGCCCCCTAGGGACGGTCCCAGCCTCTCACTCGATCAGTTCCAAACCGCGGAACAGATCGAGGAGGCTATGGCCATCCTCAGGGAGCGACGGAGGGCATGCGACTCACCCTTCATTACTCCATCGGCCATCCGCCGAGCAGGCAAGCGGAAGCTCAAGGGGCTATATGTTGAGAAATTGACAGAAAGCCCCGAGCCAAAAGAAAAGGCTCTCGTAAGGCGGGACGACTCCGTCTTCAGCCGCCTAAGGAGTGATCCCTCGTGGCGACCCGGGCATTCAGGCCCCAGCCGGGAGGCATCGGAGTCCGAATCCATCACCACGAGCTCGGCATATCCGACTCCCATAAGACAAACCGACCAATGGGCCCCCGCTCGCCCAAGAACTGAGCCCGGTGGCGGAGAACTCATCGCCTACCATGGGGCCAGGAGATCAGTACATGATCGCCTTGGCTCACGCTCCGAGAGCCAATCAGCTAGCAGTCAGGTTACGGCGATGGCCGCCATGCAGCGCCAGCTCGACGAAATGAAGGCGCTCCTAGAAACTGGGGCAGGCGCTAAGAGGTCGATCGCTGGACCGAATGTGCTACTCGCGGCCCAGATCGAGCTCGCCCCAGTTCAACCGAAAATCGCTCCTCCTCAAACACCTCTATATGAGGAGAGATCAGATCCTGAGACCCATTTGAGCAAATTCCGGATTTACATGACCGGATGTGGAGCATCGGACGCGACGAAGTGCCGAATGTTGCCATTGACATTGGGCGATCTCGCCCATAGGTGGTACATCTCACTGCCACCGCGCTCGATCAATAGTTTTGAGAAGTTGGCGAACGACTTCTGTTTAGTATATTTTGAGTAATATTTTTATTAGTATTATATATATAATTGTGTGTTATGTGATAATTTATTCGTTTTACCATATATTTATATTATTTTATTTTGTTAGAATTTTCTATAATTTTGTGTTATTTTTGGATAATTAATTGGAATTAAATTATATCTGCAGGTTAACCAACCGGTACAAGACAGATCAATTGGTTCAAGGACCATATTTTTCCAAAATTCAAATATAGTCACGACTGGTCTCATATTATTCGTCTCATCAAGATGATCGTTTTTAAAAAAAATCATCCGAATCCGAGTTCGTATGAAGAAGTTATGACCGTTCGAAGGACAATTAAATAGACGGACCATATTGTGCCACGTGTCAACACCTGATTGGATTAGAAATTCAACTCTGTGCTGATGTCATCCATGACATCAGCACTTAGCAGTCGTGAAATAATTGAGGGTGGAATCTTAAAATTGTAAAAATTATTATTTTATTGATTTTGAAGTAGTATAAATAGGGGATGAATGTGTAGTGTTTTGAGAAAAAAGAAAAAAGGAAAAAAAAATAGAGAGATATTATTGTAAGGGAGAGAAATAAAAATATTGTGTAATAAAATTATATTTGAGTTATAATATTATGGAATATTTATTTATTTGTGTTGTTATTATGAGTGAGTAATTTTTTTTACTGGGGTTATGATAAAACCATGTCTATATTATTATTAATATTTATATAATAATTCCAAATAAATGTTTTTAACGACTATGATTTTCGCTTCAATAGGGGAATATTATTTCATCAATTATATCACGTATTTTTGATAGTTATAAATTCCCCATTGCTTTGTGATTATTGATATTAGTTAATTTCTTTGATTATTTGTTTTCCATTAAATTGGATACATATAATGCTTATAAATTACATTTTTCAAGCGAAGAAAAATCTATATTTAATTTTAATTTTGTACTTATTGTTAAATCTACAGAGAAATAGTGAGATTGATTTCAGAATCTATTCCCTGAATTTCTTGGAATTAAAATATAAATTAAATAATAAATAGACATTTGTGGATTCTAAACCCTAGTAAATTATTTAAAATCAATTTACCTAAAATCTACTTAAAAATTAATGTTATTTGTTGCAATTATTATAACCAATCAAAAATCAAATTATTAGGGACTAGGTTAGAATTTAATATAATTTGGTTCAAAATGATAGGAATAATTTGACTTCACTATTATAGTCCTCCCTGTGGAATCGACCTTGCACCGCATATCTACATCGAACAAATCGTGCGCTTGCGAGTATTAGACTAAAGAATCAACAAACAAGTTTTTGGCGCCGTTGCCGGGGAGGCGCAAACGAAGTACAAAAAGACCGTCGTCACCAAGTTAGTTGAATTCTTCTACTAATTATTTATTTTACTGCTTTTCTTTATTATTATTATCTGTCTTTTTAATATTCGTTTGTATTAGTATAAATAATAGTTAGTAGTAGAATTTATTTTCTTTTTATATTTATAAAAAAATCTGAAAAATAATAAAAACTTATAATAATAAATATAAAAATATAAGTAATAATAATAAAAACTACTGTTCATTATCGTAAAAATAATAATAAAATAATAAAAAAATTAAAAAAGTCCAAAAATATATAAAAATATAAAAAATCTTAAAAAATTTAAAAAATTCAGAACTTATTTATTTTTATTTAAAAAAAAGATCTGGAAAATACAAAAAAGTTTCAGACTTTAAGGTAATATTTTTATAATTTTGGAATATTAATATTAAAAAAATCAAAATTTTTAATTTAAATTCGAAAAAAATAAAAAAAATAATAAAAATAAATTAAAAAATAATCTGGAATATTATTTTCCATAATAAATAAAAATCTGAAATATTTTATTTTATTTTTAAAACTAAAACCTGCTAGTTTTATTAAAAAATTTAATTTTCATAAAAAATCTAAAAATCCAAAAAAAAAAAAATCAGAATTTTTTTATTAATTTTTATATCTTGTCTTTAGTTTTAATAGAATCTTATAGTGGTAAATTTAGATTGTGTTTTTAGTTGTTATTTTCTATTTACAGTATTCTTAGACATTTAGTTTAGTTGTAATATTTGTCGTCGTACAATTTAGTTTATCAATAGATATTGCTTCCGTAGATTAATTAGTAAATTTATTCCTTTGCAATCTATTACATCCTATAACTTTAGTAATAATTATAATAATAATAATTATTATTATTAATAAAAATATAAAAAGTCAAAAAATAATAATTAAAACAATAAAATCCTTTAAAAGATTCAACAAGGGATTGATATTTTCCACTCACTACTTTGTTCGATTTGAATAGAGAAAAGCTAAATATCAATCTTGTACAAACTGATTTTGAAAATCGATTGAATTTTGGCAAAAAGGCCTCTGTTGTACATGCCGAAGAAAGTTGGATTTTAAGTGCGACCGTTGTAACGCCTCCAACGAACTGGAAGTTCGATCGACTATCATAATTTGGTTTGTATGCAAAGTTAAAAAAAAATTGAAATATCGGTGAATGCAAGTTTGGCAATGAAATAATAAAGGTCGATTAACGAGAAGAAGA
This sequence comes from Orobanche coerulescens, assembly GCA_033398695.1. Lineage (NCBI taxonomy): Eukaryota > Viridiplantae > Streptophyta > Magnoliopsida > Lamiales > Orobanchaceae > Orobanche > Orobanche coerulescens. The sequence continues at coordinate 165,004 of JAWKAU010000193.1, read as the reverse complement.
TTGTCCTTAACTAAAACTGAAGTTCAACAAACAAAACCGATACCAAAAATGGACGAAATCGAAAATCCGAAAAATCAAGTTGCAAAAGAGAAAACTTTAATAGAATATTTTTCTCCAGTGAGTGCTAATTCTCTTTCTTGCATAGTGTTGCCTACGACTAATGCAACTCATTTCGAACTTAAACCATCAATAATTCAACTTCTTCCATCTTTTCACGGTTTGGAAAGAGAAGATCCGTATATGCATGTCAAGGAATTTCTCGACATTTGTTCTACTTTCCGATTCCAAAATTTCTCTGATGAATCTGTCAAACTTAGATTATTTCCATTTTCTCTCAAAGATAAAGCAAAATTCTGGCTAAATTCTCTTCAAGCAAGAACAATTACTAGTTGGGACCAATTAGTGAATAAATTTCTCGTAAAATTTTTTCCAATGTCCAAAACTGATAGTCTTAGAAGAGAAATATCAGAATTTTTCCAAAAAGAAAATGAAGAATATTATGAGTGTTGGGAAAGATTTAATGATTTAGTTCTTAAGTGTCCCCATCATGGTTTTGAAATATGGCGTTTGGTAAAATATATTTATGACGGTTTAACTCCAAACAATCGCCAATTAATCCAATCAATGCATGGTGGAAAATTTCTTCACCTTATTGGAGACGAAGCTTGGAATGCACTAGAAAATATGTCAATTAATTCACAACAATGGAATTCAATCGACTCTAGAGCCAAATCGATGCATACGACCCCAAAAAAAGGTAGAATTTACGAGGTTAAACAAGATGTTGAAATAAAATCTACTATAGATGATTTAGTACGAAAAGTGGATGCGTTAGTCTTGAAGCAATCCATCCCCTCGTCAAACTCAAAACATGAATTTTGCATTTCATGTGCGGAATCATTTCATTCATCTCAATCTTGTCCCTCTGGTCCACAAAATCAAGAAATTTTTAATGAAGAAGTCAATGTGTTACATTCATATGGAAAATCTTCGGACAGTCCATTTGCTCCAACTTATAATCCAAATTGGAGGAATCATCCAAATTTTTCCTGGAAGCAAAACATGCCTCCAATGAATCAAGGAGGACATCAAATGAATATGTCAAATCAACAAAATGTCCGTCCTAATCAATATCCTCCAAATACTTATCAGTATCCTTCTACAGTGCCAAAGAAATCATCTTTGGAAGATACGTTGCAACAATTCATGCAATCTACTCAACAAATATTCTAATCAACTCAGCAAGCTATACAATCAAACTCACAGGCTATTTCTAAGCTTGAAACACAAATTGGTCAACTTGCAACAACTTTAGCTGAAAGAGAAAAGGGAAAATTTCCGAGTCAATCCATCCCTAATCCTAAAGGACAATATGAAGTAAACTCTTCTAACACAGAAGTTCAGTCCATAACTACCCTAAGAAGCGGAAAAGAAATACAAAAGCCTGACTATGATCCGGAAGAAAAATCAAATGAACCACAAGTTTCAAAATCAAAAGATTCTAAAGAAAAAGAAAAGGCTTATGTTCCAAAAGCTCCATTTCCTGAAAGACTTATTCCAAAAGATAAAAGTGCGCAATACAAAGATATAATGGAAATACATAAACAAGTTCGAATAAATATTCCATTCCTTGATGCTATTAAACAAGTGCCTGCTTATTCTAAGTTCTTGAAAGATCTTTGCACTATAAATGTAATACCTGAATTTGCAGTGTGATTTTTTCGCGTTATTTTATCTAAGATATACTGGATGGCTTGGTGTCTATACAGTATGGATAAAATAAATTGAGAACTGAGACAGCTGTATTTGTACTCGTATAACTGTCGTAGTGGTTCGACAATTATTTTGAGGATACCGTGTATCAGGTTATCGTACTTTTGATATTGGGTATATCATATGATGATGTTATTGGATTCAGTACATGTATTCAGTATGCAGTATGTTCGTATTTTGGTATGTCGAGACGGACGAGGAGAATTGGAAAATGGTTAAGTATAGCCTGATTAGCGCGCGCTAATGTTCAAGTATAGCGCACGCTATCGTTCATGGTTAGCGCACGCTAGAGGCAGAATGTAGCGCACGCTAAATTCAGTCAGATCGGAAGGAATCTGCGTGTGGACCCGGCTGCTTTCGGCACATGTTCTGATAGGTCAACGGTTGTTTGTCCTGAAGTACTAGCGCACGCTAAAGAATGAGGCTTAACGCACGCTAATTTTAGATCGGTCAAAAGGAATCTTATCCTTGTTAGATCGGCATGTGGGGGCACATGCGATAGGTAGACTGTAGCAAGTCAACTGATGTTAGCGCACGCTAAATGCAAGGACTTGCGTACGCTAGACAATATAAGTGACGTACGCTAATACATGGGCATTACGTACGTAAGCACATGTACGAGGCAAGACAGTGGCCTCTGGGCTGCGATACCGCACGCTAATAAAGTCAGTTAGCGCACGCTAGTGCAATAACGCACGTTATTTTATGAGAGTAGCGCGCGCTAGTAATGTTTCTTATATAAGGGGACATGCGGGTTTTGAGATGCATTTAGTCCATTCTTTCTCCTTCAGTCGATAGAGAGAGATTTGGTAGGATCTTGAGGTTCCCATACACGGTGAGGTGGTGATTTTTGACAAGATTAAGATAGAGAGCATGGATTCAAGCCTTGTTCTTCAAGTTACTCATGATTCTTGGAATGGAATTCAAGTGTTCTTCTTCTTGGTTCATCTAAATCCAGGTAATATTCGTATCCCTTGTTAGTTGTTCGTTTTTAAGGATGATTACATGTGAGGAACATGTTGGATAATCATGTGACGATATTATATGAGATTTTATGGGATTATGATAAGAGTTTTCGGATGTTATTTAAGATTCTTCATGTTAATGGTGATTCATTTAACTTGATGAGGTTGAATCATGGATTTCTGAATCATGATAATTTCAGTGGTTGATTTAGATGAGTTAAATCATGATATGAGGTTGTATTCCAGATTATGTATGAGATGATCCTTGTTATCGGGTTGGTTTGATTATGTGATTTGCATGATGAAGAAAATGATAAACATTATGATATATACCTCGGATTATGTTGTTTTTAACGTGATGTCGGATATTTCATGTTCTTGAAGAGCTCTGAAATTATAGGATATGACGATTATGTATGGAAGGTGTTGGTGTTTTGGATATGAATATGGGATATTCGTATCTAGAGCCAAGTGATGTGTTTTGATATAATATTCGTATAAGAATACGAATATGATTTCGAGTATGATGATGAGTTTGGATCTGGAAGGTTGTGTTTGATCTTGGAGTATGGTTTTCATTACATTCATATTTGTAGCCGCAAAGTGTTAGTCAATGCTGGAATGCATGCATCTGTGTAGCATTAGCGCACGCTAAGCTTACTGGCTAGCGCACGCTATCGGGAATGACTTAGCGCACGCTACAATATGTGTTTAACGTGCGCTAAGTAGGCAGACATTGTAGTATTTTCGTGTTGATATTATGAACTCGTGATGGTTTGAACTGGATTGTTTAAGACTGTGTTTAATCGAGATATTGTGGAACTGTTGGGTTTATTGATCGGTTATTGATTGATAATTATGATTTATCGGATTTCGGCTTCTATTGTTGATATGAGTTCGTAATTGTTTGAGTTGTATTGTTCGGTTTTGGAAATGATCGAGGTATTGTTGAGCCGCTGAGTTTGATTGGTTGGTTATACCGGTTATTGATTATTATCGGATGTGTTGTCATTTGATTATTGCATTAGGTCGCGATAATTGAGCGTTGATTATGGCCGTTGTGTTGCGGTCAAGGTTGGAGAATTCGTAGGTTGCTTTTGGTCGGGGATGAGGAGCTCGGGGATGAAGGCAATGGATTCTGGTAACAGCTTTGTGGTATTGGTATCGAGGCAAGTTATACTTGTTCAGTTTATAATATTTGATGAATGGTTTCGCTTTCATTTCATTTATAATTCATATAGCAATGATATTATAGATGTAAACTGTCGGGATGACGATTCGTTTATCATGCTGTGGTTTGGGACAAATCATAATGTATATGGTTTAATTAAGTTTGATTGAGGACAGAGCTGTGAGTTTTCTTTGATCTATGATATGTAATGTCGGATAACGAGGATAGTTATCATGATGACATAAGTATCGGGATAAAGATTTATTGGTATTGAATGGATGGTACCTTATTTGAAATTATTCGTATAACTGTGTATTCATTCAGGAATGTTGTTCGTGGAAAGAATATTGTCTTCGACTTTGAGGTAATTCAAGTATTGTTCAGTTATGAGAATAATTGTTTTGAGGAATTATTGTATGTGTTCTATGTTGATTCGTATTGATTATTTCGTTGAGGGATGATGATCCCAGGGCTGATTGTATTGAGATCGGGGATGATGATCCCAGGATTGTTGTTTTGGATATTGATTAGTCGTGTCGACTTTTCATTGCCAGTCTGTTGTTGTTCACTTCGGTCAGTCTTTTGATCCTTATTGGATATATGATTTATTGAATTCGTTGTCATGTTGCATCATGACATATCTGGAATCATATCTGCGTTCCGATTGGTTATTGTGTAGGATTTTTAGCTGGGAACACTATGGTTATGTGTTGATATTATTTCGCATTGAACCGTGCACACGAGACGTAGTTTCGTGAGGCTAATTAGGTACAAGACCACACGTGTATTTGATCGATACCCGGGGTGGCTTGTGCACGGACACATTTCCGGATCGGGCGTACTGTGATGTCCATCTTTGAGCCGTATATTTTTGTTGTTTCATGGTCCATGTATGATTGGATATGTTCGACGGTTTGCGACTGGTTGTTCATACGCCCGAGGGGTATGTTCGACAGTCAAAGTTATTTCTTTGAGATCCATTATTGTTGATCATTTGGAGTCTACCTTGTTGAGGGTATTCTCGGTTATTGTTGGTCCTTTGTTGATCATTTGGAGTCTACCATGTTAAGGGTATTCTCAGTTATCGTTGATCATTTATTGATCGTATTGGAGTCATCATGTCGATAATATTCTCGGTTGACCTATTGTTTTGATCATTGTGTTGATCGTATGAGTATTTGGACTGTACGTCGATGTTGCGGTACTTGTTATCATTGTTCTGTGGAAATTTGACCTACAGATGTATCGTGTATATTTGGTTTTACCCAAATTGAGATTTGATTGTGCGATCCGACGACGTGATTTGGCACAGGTTGGATTATTTCCACACTTATAAGTTATGATGAGGTTTGGAGGATTGTTGGTATTTTGGAATACGGTACAGATAATTGTTGATTTCTTTTCGTCATTTGAGAATGCGAAATGTGAATTATGGTAAGGATCGATTTGGTTTGGATTGCCATGAATTGGTAAGGTTATAATGGTAAGATTACGTTGGTAGTATTCTTACAGTATTATTACATTGGTATGTAATTATTTATGATGATATGATCGATATCATTATTGAGTATTGTGGTTGACCCCGTCGTGGGCTTTATTTTTAGGTACTCGGAGATCGAGCTAGTAGCGGTCGTGAAGGGATGAGCTTCCCGATGTGATACTGGCGGTGGCATGTTTTGGAGTATCGAGTATTTCTTTTCTGGTTATTCATTTCCGCTGCAAATGTGTATTTTGAACTGCATTTATCCGCTGCGTGTGTGTATTTCAAAATGGCCTTTTTGGAATTTTACGAACTTGGGTTATTTTTGTCAAACTCTTTTTCCCAAATTATTTTATCGGTACGTTTAAGGGGTGGCTTAACGTACACTTTGAACTGTCGAGAGTTGGCATTTCGCCTTGTATTTTCAAATGGTATTCTATGACGGTATTTCAGAATTTTGTTTTTGAAAATATTTGAGTATTTGCAAAATATTACCGTCATCAGCCTTTTGGCGTTTTTGAATTGGTTTTGTAAACGGTTTTTAGCCTGGTGGGTTCCGGCGCGGGACCCACAGCGCTGTAATATCCCGAATGGTTTTGGGTATGTTACAATAAAAAGAAGAACAAATGTTCCAAGAAAGACATTTTTAGCTGAACATGTTAGCTCAATAATCCAAAATAAAACTCCCGTTAAGTATAAAGATCCTGGTAGTCCTACAATATCTTGTGTCATTGGAGATCACATCATTAAACAAGCCTTGCTTGATTTAGGAGCCAGTGTGAATTTATTACCATATTTTGTTTATACACAACTTGCATTAGGGGAGCTAAAATCAACATCTGTGATACTTCAACTAGCTGATAGATCTATAAAAATACCTCGAGGAATCGTAGAGGATGTTCTAATTCAAATAGATAAATTCTACTTTCCTGTTGATTTTATAATCATAGACACTGAACCTGTTGAGAATACCAAAGATCAAATCCCTGTCATTTTAGGAAGGCCATTTTTAGCTACTTCAAATGCATTAATTAACTGTAGAAATGGCATCATAAAATTTTATTTTGGAAATATGACTGTTGAACTAAATATGTTTAACATTTCTCAACAACATGATGATCATGATGATGTCTGTGAGGTAAATATGATAGAGAGTATGGGTCCTTATTTCTTTCCAAAAATGGACAATGATGATCTTTTTGAAAGCTGTCTTGCTCATTTTGGCTCAGATTTTGACATCGACAGTTCAATTAATGAAGTAAATTCTTTACTAGAGTCTACACCATTATTGGATAATGATAAATGAAAAGCTAAAACTGAACCACTTGAGAGTCAAATGAATAAAGAAGTACCTATTGAGGATTCAAAAATAGAGCTCAATCCATTACCTGAATATCTAAAATATGCTTTTTTAGGACCATCAGAAACCCTGCCTGTCATCATAGCATCTGATTAGATGAAGAACGAGAAGATAAATTAATCAATGTCCTTAAAGAACATAAAGAAGCAATAGGCTGGACCATCTCCGATATTAAAGGTATTAGTCCTTCTATATGCATGCATCGAATTCACCTTGAAGAAAATGCGAAAACTTCCCGAGAATTTCAAAGAAGACTAAATCCTAATTTGAACTGTAAGAGCTGAAATAATCAAACTCTTAGATGTAGGGATCATCTACCCTATTTCTGACAGCCATTGGGTTAGTCCTGTTCATATAGTTCCAAAGAAATCTGGCATAATTGTAATCACGAATGAAGAAAATGAACTTGTTCCAACCAGAATTCAAACTGGATGGAGAGTCTGTATTGATTACAGAAAATTGAACTCTGTTACAAGAAAAGATCACTTTCCACTTCCTTTTATTGATCAAATGCTAGAAAGGTTAGCCGGTCATGCTTATTATTGTTTTCTTGATGGATATTCCGGCTATAACCAAATTCCCATTGCTCCTGAAGATCAAGAAAAAACCACTTTTACCTGTCCTTTTGGCACTTTTGCTTACCGACGAATGCCATTTGGTTTGTGCAATGCACCTGCTACTTTTCAGCGGTGTATGATGAGCATTTTCTCTGACATGGTTGAGCGGTTTTTGGAAATTTTTATGGATGATTTTTCTGTATTCGGGTCTAGCTTTGATGAATGTTTACACCACTTAACCCAAGTGTTGGTTAGGTGTAAGGAGAAGAATCTTGTCCTAAACTGGAAAAAATGTCATTTTATGGTTAAAAAAGGAATTGTCTTAGGACATGTGATTTCTGAAAAAGGAATTGAGGCAGACAAATCTAAAGTTGATTTAATATCCAGTCTTCCACCCCCACGAACGATTAAAGAAATTCGGTCATTCTTAGGCCATGCTGGTTTTTACCGTCGATTCATCAAAGATTTTAGCAAAATCTCAAGGCCATTATGTAACTTACTTTCAAAAGACACACCTTTCGTATTTGATGATCATTGTCTAAAAGCTTTTAAGACACTCAAATTTATGTTGAGCTCTGCACCTATTATCAAATCTCCAAACTGGAATCTTCCTTTTGAAATAATGTGTGATGCATCCGACTATGCCGTCGGTGTAGTATTGGGTCAAAGAGAAAATAAATTTCCAACTGTAATATATTATGCAAGCAGAACTCTAAATGATGCCTAATTAAATTATTCTACAACTGAAAAAAATTGCTTGCAGTCGTTTTTGCCTTAGACAAATTTTGACCTTACTTGATTGGTTCGAAAGTCATAATTTACTCCGATCATGCTGCATTAAAATATCTTCTTTCTAAGAAAGATACTAAACCTCGCTTGATTCGTTGGATTCTATTGTTACAAGAGTATGACTTAGAAATTCGAGATAAAAAAGGTTCTGAAAATGTTGTTGTTGATCATTTGTCTAGGTTAATCGTGAATTTTACTGATAAAGAACCTCCCATTAATGAAATTTTCCCTGATGAACAACTCTTGTCTGTTTCTCAAATACCTTGGTATGCAGACATTGTCAATTATCTCGTCACTGGTAACATGCCATCTCATTGGAATAACCAAGATAAAACAAAAATTTTAAACGAAGTAAAAAAATTCTTTTGGGATGATCCATATTTGTTCAAATATTCTCTTGATCAAATCATTAGGAGATGTGTGCCAGAACATGAAGAACAAAATATCATTTCCTTTTGTCATGATCATGCCTGTGGAGGTCATTTTAGTTCAAAGAAAACAACTGCTAAAATTCTGCAATGTGGTTTTTATTGGCCAACACTTTTCAAAGATACACATTCACATTGCACCACATGTGATAGATGTCAAAGATTAGGTCGAATTTCTAAACGAGATATGATGCCTTTAAACCTAATTTTAATTATTGAAATATTTGATGTTTGGGGCGTAGATTTTATGGGACCCTTTTCAATTTTTTTTGGCAATCTTTACATCCTTGTGGCCGTCAATTATGTTTCAAAATGGGTAGAAGCAATTGCTTGCAAAACAAATGACCACAAAGTCGTGGTAAATTTTTTGAAAGAAAATATTTTTTCCAGATTTGGAACACCACGAGCAATTATAAGTGATGGAGGTAAATATTTTTGTAATAAATTTTTGAATCATTTATTTAAAAAATATGGTGTTACACATAAAGTTGCTACTCCTTATCACCCTCAAATAAGTGGACAAGTTGAAATTTCAAACAGAGAAATCAAACATTTTCTTGAAAATATTGTTAATCCTACAAGGAAAGATTGGTCTTTGCAATTGAATGATGCATTGTGGGCTTACCGTACTGCTTTTAAAACTCCCATCGGAATGTCTCCATTTAGGCTTGTCTTTGGAAAACCATGTCATTTGCCTGTTGAATTGGAACATAGAGCATACTGGGCCATAAAACGATTAAATTTTTCATTAGACATGGCTGGAATTCATAGGAAACTTCAACTAAATGAATTGGAAGAAATCAGAAATGATGCTTACGATTTTGCTAGGAAATATAAGGACAATGAAATTTTTTCATGATAAACACATTTTGAGAAAAACTTTTTCTCCTGGTCAAAAAGTCCTTCTTTTTAATTCTCGTTTGTTATTATTTCCAGGCAAGTTACGTTCACGATGGTCTGGTCCATTTATTATTCATACGGTCTATCCTCACGGAGCTGTAGAAATTGAAAATCCAAAAAATGGTAATATTTTTAAAGTGAATGGTCAACGGTTAAAACCATATTTGGAATTAAAATCTTTTGAGGTAGAAGAGATTCTTCTTAAGGACCCCAATATTGTGGATTAATACTCCATTGTGTTTTTCCGGTCAAGTGGCGGATAACGGTACTCCGTGGCTAGTAAAGTCGGATTTTTCAGTTTCCCACAACAACTGATTTTGTAGATATTTTTTTTTATTTTTATTTTTAATTATGGAACAAACTTTGAAAACAATTGAAAAAAGATTTCCCTTTCTTAGTAAAAAAAGTCATTTTGAAACTTTACCAAGCCAGACTTGAAAGGATTAGGTTGCTTATGAATAACGACATACCTTTTGATATTCGATTCATTATTGAAGCCAAAGTGAGAATAGCGGGTGAATTCACGGAAACACCAACTAGATTTTTACCAGGGCTTGGAAAAAGTTCATATGCCAAGAAACGACGAGCAAAGAAAATCACCGTTTGCTACAAATGTGCAAGGTGGAACTGTGATTCAAGATGTCGATCTTTAGGAATTCCTTCCACAAACAGAGAAGATAAAATTCAGTTCATCAAGGATGGTCTGAATAAGGAGAATTTAGATGATATCGAAATTTCTCTTGACACGCATCCTAGTGGACTCGTACATTATGGGATTCGATGTTTGTGGAATAAATTCAAACCAGAATATGAACAACGTCTTGGAAATCTGACGTTAAAAGACCCTGTTTGCCAATTTGTAAGAAAATTGGATGGGAAGCTTCTCCCCGACTCATAGAAGGCATTTAAGCCGTTTCTGAACGAAAAATCAGAGGAAGATGTGAGCCACAATCACAACTACTGTACATACACGTGAGTATCTTTACTTTTTGTCGTTTTTTTTAGATTTTCTGAATAAAAAAAGTGATACGCAATCAATGCATTCATTATTCTATTGAGTAGTTGAAGCGCAATTAACGCGGTCACAGATTTTATAAATCTTTTTACTTCATTTTGCATCTATAAATAAACGTTGCAGTTGTTTCTTTTCTGTATCCCTCAAACTTGTATTCTTTTCATTTTCTCTCTAAATAATTTTCTTTTTCAAAAAAAAAAAATGGAATCATCATCTTCCGCAAAAAGATTTAACTCCATCTGCATTTTTGGTGGAGCTAGTCATGGGAAAGAGGCTTGCTTTACTGAAGCAGCCCACAACTTGGGTCGTACCTTAGGAGAAAAATGCAGTCATGTAGTTTACGGAGGAGCAAGTCTAGGATTAATGGGACGTGCTGCTGCTTCTACCTATATGGAAGGAGTAAAAGTGTTGGGAATCATTCCAAAACCTCTGGCTGAAAATAAAATCACCGGAGCAACCATTGGAGATGAGTTCAGAGCTGTGAATATGCAAGACCGCATAACTCACATGATAAATAATGCTGATGCCTTTATCACCCTTCCCGGTGGGTTTGGCACTCTTGAGGAACTTTTTCATGTGGTTACCACAGCCCAGCTAAATGTTCATACGAAACCAATAGGTCTGCTAAATGTCAATGGTTTCTTCGATGGTTTACTATCTTTCATCAACTACTCTTCTGAAAAAGGTTTTATTTCTGAGCGTGCTAAACGAATCATAGTTGTTGCAACAACACCAGAAGAGCTGATTAAAAAACTTATTGCATTTGTTCCTGAACCAGACCCAGCTCTAGCTAATATTGTTTGGATGGAAGATTTCACTGTGCGGAAACGCAACATTGATACATTCCTTTCCCTCTGATTTCCCACTTCATTCCTCTTGTTGTTTTTTACTTTTTAGCGGGTGTAAAAATCGTGAAGATGATGGCAGGTTAAATAGTTTCTCTTCGGACTCTCTTGACGCGCATCTATCCACGATTTATATATTGTTATTTCTATTACTGTACTTTTTTTTCGTTTGTTTTTAACAAAAGCATTGATGGCAGCGTAAGGCGACTCTTCGGACTCTCTTGAAGCGCAACTAGGTTGTTTGTGTTATACTTCCCGGCATATATTTTCTTTTGTTGTTTTGCCTGTAATATCCGCAATTTTCGATTTTCGGTAAATTTCTTTTTTTTGGTCGGAGTCTGTTTTGACGACTCTCTCATGACCGTTTCGTCATTCGGAGAATATTTAATTCTGCACTTTTTGTCATCCGAGTTCGTTTGGTCTTTGCTTTGTTGAGTTCCGTGCTTTTTAGCGACTTTCCGCGCTTGAGTTCGGTTCTTGCGAATCTCGTTCGAAACTGTCGTTTGGGGTTTTTCGTAAGTTCATTTAACGTTGTTATACGTGTTGTGAGCTTCGGTTTGATTATTCGTTGTCGTATGGTGATTTTCGGGCATTTGGGCCATTTTCGTAATTTCCCAAAATTTGGGGTAATTACCTTCCGTTGTCGAATTTCGAGCCTTCGGGTGGTCGGAATCGTGTGTTCTACTAGCTCTTAGATTCGTCTTTGTGAGTACTTCGTAACCGTATCTTCGGTTCGTATTCGGTTCGGGTTTCGGTGTCGTTTTGTTGAATTCGGGATTACTAAACGACTTTTCTAAGTATGAGTTCGACTTTGTTAGATCACCATTAATTTTTGGTAACTCCAAAAATTCTGAATCTTACAATATTATAGAGCATCGAATTAGCTTTCCGATGGTTCAAACGGTGAGTCAATCGGAGTCCGGACGAGAGAGTTATGGTCGTTTTAGTGGAAGACTGTCAGCTGTCGGGCACCGTCCAGGAGCCTTTCGGCCGATAGGGTGGGCCGAAAGACTCAACTGCCGGCATTTCTGTATGGGTATCGGCCGATCATGTCCGGAAGCCTTTCGGCCGATAGGGTGGGCCGAAAGACTCTACTGCCGGCAGACAGCCTATAAAAGGCCTGGCAGCGTTTTTCTTCAGCATTTTCTCACTTCTCTTCTTCAATTCCGCGGCTGGAGCTGGGGTAATCATGTAGAGATGTTGTTGGACAATAAATCCATGAAGTTTGGAGGTTCATATCATCAATCATCCGTCCTATAACATCCTCCAATCTACCGAATCAGGTCAGATTTCCTAGAAATCTAGTTTTGTGGAATTTGGGTATTTTTGTTGTTTTCGTCCGATTAATCCGATTTAACTTAGGATTATGATGGATTGATGATTATTTAGATGTTTTATATCTTTTACCTTGTTATCCCATGGTTGGATCGTATCGATTCGTTGTTTGAGTCGAGTTCTTGACCGACGCCTTGAAGGTGTCCTAAAATGTCTTAGAGGGGTTTTCGGGCGTTCTACGATTATCCTTCCTCGTATGATCGATGATTTATTGATTATATTGTTGTTAGGGTCGAGTTCTTGTGAAGAAACCGTGTTGAACCCTTTCGTTGGTCGTCTTCCGTTTCGATAGCTTTGGGCGTTTCGAAGCTTTCCGGTTGATCCGTGTTCGTCGGGATACTTGCGTGCCGATTTTGAGGCAAGTACCTTGCCCATACTTTTCTCGTTTTATGTATATGATGATCGGTGGTCGTCTTGATGTGTTTGTTTGGTTATTTGAAATGAAGTTTCAAAAGGATTTGATTTGGCCTCGTTAAAGGCTTTCTTTCAAAACGCGTGTGTTTTGTGAACGGTGTGTTTTGGGAATTTATTATGATTTGATTATTTTGAACGTTGAAGGATTTTATGATGATACTCCTATTGTTTAAGTTATGGAATCGTGTATTCCGTATTTAATCTTGTTATGGTATTTTTGAAGAGTTTGATAATGGTGTCGAGTTGATGGCCATCTCTAGTGAGTATTCTTAATGAACTTACATTCTTAGCATGTTAGTATTGCATGAGTAACGTGTGTGTGTGTATGCTCACTACGGGTTAGATCCGACGGGGTCTCGGTAGGGGTCCACGGAGGTGTGGATCGACGAGCTTTGCTTTTAACCACTACGGGTTAGATCCGACGGGGTCTCGGTAGGGGTCCACGGAGGTGTGGATCGACGGTTAATTGTGGTGCATTTTTGCAAATGTGATTTGATATTGGCATTTCCGGAAATGAGTGCTTTCGAACGGTTTTCATGATTGCATGCATTGACCAAGTGTGTAAGAGGTAAGTGTTCGTTTGGCTTACTTGGCTAGGATGGCACTGGAGTATTTTGTTGTTTGTTTTAAATCTTTTATTTGTGGATTTTGACGTTGGGATACGAACCTCCTGGTCGTTCTTGTGTACTGTGAGTTGATGAGATTTGGGGCTAAAATCCCAATGGTTTTGTAAAAGTCGTTTTACGGATTTGGGGCTAAAATCCCAACGGTTGGTTAATGTCATTTTTCAGAAAGTAAACCTTTGGGGCGGTGACCCCTTTTGTCTTTTGGTTTTCGAAAAGTAGGATTTGATAATCCTAAATTGTTTTCTATTAAAACTCTCGATGGCATTCTAAATTGTTTTATAAATTACTTCCATTGATTTATGATATTTCGTTTTTGAAATGTTTTCTCAAACCCTTGCCTCGGGAAGTACTTTTCGTTTCGTTTGGATCTTTGAGGATCCTCGGTTATTGTTATTCGTGGAATGTGAATTGTATGGCTCGTATTTGCACTTTGTATTTGCACTAGCAAAACAGTGGAGTTTGCTAACCCCGAGTATTCGGGGGTGGATGTCTGTTTTGCATTCGGGTTTTGGAGCATAACACGGAGTCGGCATGAAGGATGATGAAAGATGATCGATACTAATCACATGAGGAACCGTACATCGTGTGTTGGTTCGATTGTACTTTATTTTCATTCTTTGTATTGTTCCCGTTGTACGGGTGTAGTTGTATTTTGTCCCATGCGTGGGCATGAGTTGTATTCGAGTTGTATGTATTTGTGGAAAGACCAAATCGGTCTACTGAGTCATTGTAGCCTCGAAGGCATTGTCGAGAATGTTAAATGTCGTTACCAGCCTGGTAGATCCGTGAGGAAAGGTTCTACGGCGTGTAATATCCCTGAGCGGATTGGGGGTGTTACATAAATGGTATCAGAGCTTAGGTTGAGGAAAACCTAGGCTGTCGGGTAAAGTCGTGTTGTTTGAGTCTTGTTTCGTCGGATTTTATCTGACTGAGTCGTGTCGCGACGCGTCGTTTGAGTTTGTTGGTCGTGATTAGTATCGTGGGGCGATCATCATCTTCGTGTGACCTGTGGAAGTAAGTCTCCCTTCTTTGTGTTGTGCCTCGTGTGACACGAGCTATTTTAATGATTATTTGTTAAGTGGTGGAATTTTATGTGAATTTTGATTTCACGATATGTATTTAGTCGACTCTCGTATTTGATTTATACGAGGAATGTCGTCGTTGTGATGTCTTTTTATTGTTGTTTTCTTTTCTCCGTTGTTGATGATTTTCGAATCGATTTGCACGTTTTACAAGTCTCTTGTGGAAGCTTTGTGCTTATACACGTTCGACTTGTTCACTAGCCAGTGCGGGAGGGTATTTTATCAGTGGTTTTGTTCTGAATGTGGTATTTTATCGTTTATTTTCGTTTAAAGACATGTATTGTCTTGATTTTAAACGTTTTGATGCGTGTGCTAGGAGTTGTTTTAGTGAACGTCGGTATGTGTGAGTTTTGGGCATTCTGGCCTATTGGATTTTTGAAAACCTTGAGTATCTTAGAAAAATAAATTTCGAGACATACTTTTCAAATGGGTTATTTTCTTGTGGTACATCCAAGATGCCACAATGTATTTCAAAATTTTCTACCTCGAGGACCAAAATATTTTGAGATATTTTCAACACTTTTATTTAGACCCGAGGGTCGAATATTTTGAAAGTTTTCACTAAGAGAAAGTGTCTTCATTTTTATCAAATGCGAAATGGTTCTCCAATGTCTCGATAACGATGTTTCACGTTTGTACTTTTTTTTTTTTGAAAGATGATACTCAAGATCAATCGGTGTTCTTCTAAATTATTTTCAAAATGAGGTTTTCGTTTTAAAACCTATCCATTCCCGTTTGAGGGCCGGGTATGTATGTGTGATGTTCGCGTTGTCCTTTTGATACTTTCTCCAGTATGACCGAATTGGCGGTGTGAGCGTTGAGACGCTTTCCACACATTGGTTGTGCTAGCCCCTGAGAGGCGGAGTGTTGGTATTGAATGTTGTCGCCTCATGGCAATTTCGCGTTGTCGCGCATGTGCGAGCCGTTAGAGCTTGATTTGGTATGACCGTGTGCATCGGTGATGGTTCCGTTATGCGTCGATTGTTTAATGTCTTGTTACCTTGCTCCGTTTTTGTGAATTTCGTGGGACGAGGCCGGAGGTAATGCCCGTACTATTTTGACTTGTGTTTTCTCTTCCCGATCTATCGATTCGCTCATGTTCGTTGGTACTTTATGAACTTGTTCGGTATTTGATTTCATCGTCCGAGCAGTGTGATCTTGTTGTGGGCGATCGGTTATCGGTGTGACTTTTTTCGAGTTCGGTTCGATTCTTGTGAACTTTGTTCGGGAGTAACATCATTTGGTTCTACTAGTCCTTTTATTCGAAGGGATCGGATTTTGAACTTCTGTATTTTCTACTTTGTCGACTCATTTATGTTCGTTGACATTTCTGAGATTGTCCGCCCCTTGTTTTTGTTTATCGAACGAGTGTGGTATCGTTTCTAATAACTCGTTCGTCGTTGTGACTTTTCAATTGCTATTCCCTTTCCTGTGGATCTTATGTGAATGCACATCCTGTTGTTTTCACCGGATCATATATTGTCTCGAGTCGAGATGTGAACCTTGGAGTTGTTGTTTGAATTTTATTATCCTTCGTGTTTCGGACATGATTGTTCGATTTTGTTGTCTCGATCGTTTGTTTGTTCGGTTTTTGTTCTCGTTTCGTGATTATTGAGCATTCGACTCCTTCGTAATTCCCTTGATTCGGGAAATTAGTTTCGTTCTCGATCTTTCAACCTTAGGCGGTGGGATCCGTGTTTGTTCGGTTGACTCGCGTTTTGATTTATGTACGGTTGGGATGGTCAATCATATTGATTTTCGGTCGGTGGGTTTTGGGATTTTCGGATAATTGACTAGGGTATATCATCCGTTTGATGACGTTTGTCACTTGTTGGTTTTTATTATATCCCTAACGGCGACGTTGTGTTGGTCGCCGTGGAGCGTGTTTTCACGCCGTATACTCCTTTGCGTTGTTTGTGACATTTCGCCGTTGGGCGTTAGTTACGCATTCTTGTGTATCTCGTTGAGTTTTTCCTGGCGGAACATTTCTTCTCCCTACTTGTTTTAAGTTTCGGGACGAAACTTCTTTTAAGGAGGGTAGAATGTAATATCCGCAATTTTCGATTTTCGGTAAATTTCTTTTTTTTGGTCGGAGTCTGTTTTGACTCTCTCATGACCGTTTCGTCATTCGGAGAATATTTAATTCTGCACTTTTTGTCATCCGAGTTCGTTTCGGTGCTGCTTTGTTGAGTTCCGTGCTTTTTAGCGACTTTCCGCGCTTGAGTTCGGTTCTTGCGAATCTCGTTCGAAACTGTCGTTTGGGGTTTTTCGTAAGTTCATTTAACGTTGTTATACGTGTTGTGAGCTTCGGTTTGATTATTCGTTGTCGTATGGTGATTTTCGGGCATTTGGGCCATTTTCGTAATTTCCCAAAATTTGGGGTAATTACCTTCCGTTGTCGAATTTCGAGCCTTCGGGTGGTCGGAATCGTGTGTTCTACTAGCTCTTAGATTCGTCTTTGTGAGTACTTCGTAACCGTATCTTCGGTTCGTATTCCGGTTCGGGTTTCGGTGTCGTTTTGTTGAATTCAGGATTACTAAACGACTTTTCTAAGTATGAGTTCGACTTTGTTAGATCACCATTAATTTTTGGTAACTCCAAAAATTCTGAATCTTTACAATATTATAGAGCATCGAATTAGCTTTCCGATGGTTCAAACGGTGAGTCAATCGGAGTCCGGACGAGAGAGTTATGGTCGTTTTAGTGGAAGACTGTCAGCTGTCGGGCACCGTCCAGAGCCTTTCGGCCGATAGGGTGGGCCGAAAGACTCAACTGCCGGCATTTCTGTATGGGTATCGGCCGATCATGTCCGGAAGCCTTTCGGCCGATAGGGTGGGCCGAAAGACTCTACTGCCGGCAGACAGCCTATAAAAGGCCTGGCAGCGTTTTTCTTCAGCATTTTCTCACTTCTCTTCTTCCATTCCGCGGCTGGAGCTGGGGTAATCATGTAGAGATGTTGTTGGACAATAAATCCATGAAGTTTGGAGGTTCATATCATCAATCATCCGTCCTATAACATCCTCCAATCTACCGAATCAGGTCAGATTTCCTAGAAATCTAGTTTTGGGGAATTTGGGTATTTTTGTTGTTTTCGTCCGATTAATCCGATTTAACTTAGGATTATGATGGATTGATGATTATTTAGATGTTTTATATCTTTTACCTTGTTATCCCATGGTTGGATCGTATCGATTCGTTGTTTGAGTCGAGTTCTTGACCGACGCCTTGAAGGTGTCCGGTAAAATGTCTTAGAGGGGTTTTCGGGCGTTCTACGATTATCCTTCCTCGTATGATCGATGATTTATTGATTATATTGTTGTTAGGGTCGAGTTCTTGTGAAGAAACCGTGTTGAACCCTTTCGTTGGTCGTCGTCTTCCGTTTCGATAGCTTTGGGCGTTTCGAAGCTTTCCGGTTGATCCGTGTTCGTCGGGATACTTGCGTGCCGATTTTGAGGCAAGTACCTTGCCCATACTTTTCTCGTTTTATGTATATGATGATCGGTGGTCGTCTTGATGTGTTTGTTTGGTTATTTGAAATGAAGTTTCAAAAGGATTTCGGTTTGGCCTCGTTAAAGGCTTTCTTTCAAAACGCGTGTGTTTTGTGAACGGTGTGTTTTGGGAATTTATTATGATTTGATTATTTTGAACGTTGAAGGATTTTATGATGATACTCCTATTGTTTAAGTTATGGAATCGTGTATTCCGTATTTAATCTTGTTATGGTATTTTTGAAGAGTTTGATAATGGTGTCGAGTTGATGGCCATCTCTAGTGAGTATTCTTAATGAACTTACATTCTTAGCATGTTAGTATTGCATGAGTAACGTGTGTGTGTGTATGCTCACTACGGGTTAGATCCGACGGGGTCTCGGTAGAGGTCCACGGAGGTGTGGATCGACGAGCTTTGCTTTTAACCACTACGGGTTAGATCCGACGGGGTCTCGGTAGGGGTCCACGGAGGTGTGGATCGACGGTTAATTGTGGTGCATTTTTGCAAATGTGATTTGATATTGGCATTTCCGGAAATGAGTGCTTTCGAACGGTTTTCATGATTGCATGCATTGACCAAGTGTGTAAGAGGTAAGTGTTCGTTTGGCTTACTTGGCTAGGATGGCACTGGAGTATTTTGTTGTTTGTTTTAAATCTTTTATTTGTGGATTTTGACGTTGGGATACGAACCTCCTGGTCGTTCTTGTGTCTTGTGAGTTGATGAGATTTGGGGCTAAAATCCCAATGGTTTTGTAAAAGTCGTTTACGGATTTGGGGCTAAAATCCCAACGGTTGGTTAATGTCATTTTGAAAGTAAACCTTTGGGGCGGTGACCCCTTTTGTCTTTTGGTTTTCGAAAAGTAGGATTTGATAATCCTAAATTGTTTTCTATTAAAACTCTCGATGGCATTCTAAAGCTTTATAAATTACTTCCATTGATTTATGATATTTCGTTTTTGAAATGTTTTCTCAAACCCTTGCCTCGGGAAGTACTTTTCGCTTCGTTTGGATCTTTGAGGATCCTCGGTTATTGTTATTCGTGGAATGTGAATTGTATGGCTCGTATTTGCACTTTGTATTTGCACTAGCAAAACAGTGGAGTTTTGCTAACCCCCGAGTATTCGGGGTGGATGTCTGTTTTTGCATTCGGGTTTTGGAGCATAACACGTGGTCGGCATGAAGTATGATGAAAGATGATCGATACTAATCACATGAGGAACCGTACATCGTGTGTTGGTACAGTTGTACTTTATTTTCATTCTTTGTATTGTTCCGTTATGCAGTGTAGTTGTATTTTGTCCCATGCGTGGGCATGAGTTGTATTCGAGTTGTATGTATTTGTGGAAAGACCAAATCGGTCTACTGAGTCATTGTAGCCTCGAAGGCATTGTCGAGAATGTTAAATGTCGTTACCAGCCTGGTAGATCCGTGAGGAAAGGTTCTACGGCGTGTAATATCCCTGAGCGGATTGGGGGTGTTACATTGCCACACTTATTTCTTGCAGGTCCAAAAAAAAAGGGGGCTTGAGCGAAGCGTCGTCTTTCATAAACAGGGAAGCCTTATTTAAACCCTTACTCCATTGTTCTTTTTACACAATAAGGATATTGTTTATCATTAAGTGTGGGGGAAGGTGTATATCTATATCTATATCTATATCTATACCTATATCTATATATATATATATGCAATATTAAATAAAAAAATGTTGAAAATCACGGCACCATTTTCTTGAGAAAACGTTAGTGAAAAAATCATTTTTTGGGATATTTCACTGGTTTTGATAATGGATTTGGATGAAGGTGTATGAAATTCAGTACACAATACCTTTTTGTGAGTTTTGAGCCTTAGAGCGATCCTTATATATACGCTCTATATTTTTTGTTGTGTGGTCAAACATATTGTGTTCATTCTAGAACAACTTCATTTATACATTTCGAGACTACATTCATAAACTCTTGCATTAAGATGATAAAGGCAATTAGGATTAACCCTTTGTTGGCTTATATTTTCCCACCCATTACAGTTTATCCTTAGAAGCCCCATTGAGCCTGAGCCTATTTCTTTGATCAAGCACATTACTTTAGCCATTATCCATTCTTGTTGATGACTCATCCATTTGCACCCTCTAGTCAAGGATTTAATTGTGAATTAGATGTGTGACAAATATGGACCGATGTTCATAAGAGTATTGTGGAGATTAAGAGCTTTTGTTGAAAGTGAAAGGGTGTGAAGTACATTGGAGTATTGAACCGAATAAAAAAATATAAATAAAGGCCAAAAAAAAAACGGCCTAAAAAAAAAAAGTGGGAGGTCAAGTGCGAAAACCATCACTATATATACATAAAATAACACTTGAACTATCCCTTAAGTGATACATAATTTCTTCCAGAAGATCCATTGCATACTTTTTCTTACAGAAGAGTATGACCTTACCAGATGAATATTCAATTACCATGTACAGAATAACTTGGGGATGATGGTTTGAGAATTTTCATTACAGAAGGGGGGGGTGTTGATTGTTATTTGTAGGATTTGTTATGCATCTAAATTCACAATTGATCTTGGCTAGCAAACCTCATAATTTTCCCTTTATCCTACCCATACCCAAAGCCACGTTACAACCAAAAGAAAGACCTTTTGATTTATGCATGAGTTTATTTTTAAGTAGTGGAGATTTGATTTTTGACCAAGCATATGGTAATGACACATTATGCTTTGATATGAGTGAACTCTTCTCGAATATCCCGTATATACACTTGAGTGAAGAGTGATATCCACCGTGAGGGTATTGAATCTTTTGACATTCGATTCTCAATGAAGTTGTTAGAATTTGGTGCGGCATCCTATTTTTCTCTGATCTCACTTGGGTCATGATCACTTGTTCTCTCTTGATATTGGTTTTGTCATGAATTTTTCAGCATATGAGTATTATAACTCGGGTATAAGATTTGCCCGAGGACGTGCAAAAGATAAGTGTGGGGGAATTTGTTTAGTATATTTTGAGTAATATTTTTATTAGTATTATATATATATAATTGTGTGTTATGTGATAATTTATTTGTTTTACTATATTTATATTATTTCATTTTGTTAGAATTTTCTATAATTTTGTGTCATTTTTGGATAATTAATTGGAATTAAATTATATCTGCAGGTTAACCAACCGGTACAAGACAGATTAATTAGTTCAAGGACGATATTTTTACAAAATTCAAATATAGTCACGACTGGTCTCATTTTATTCGTCTCGTCGAGATGATCGTTTTAAAAAAAAAATCATCCGAATCCGAGTTCGTATGAAGAAGTTATGACCGTTCGAAGGACAATTAAATAGACGGACCATATTGTGCCACGTGTCAACACCTGATTGGATTAGAAATTCAACTATGTGCTGATGTCATCCATGACATCAGCACCACTTAGTAGTCGTGAAATAATTGAGGGTGGAATTTTAAAATTGTAAAAATTATTATTTTATTGATTTTGAAGTAGTATAAATAGGGGATGAATGTGTAGTGTTTTGAGAAAAAGGAAAAAAGGAAAAAAAATAGAGAGATATTATTGTAAGGGAGAAAAATAAAAATATTGTGTAATAAAATTATATTTGAGTAATAATATTATGGAATATTTATTTATTTGTGTTGTTATTATGAGTGAGTAATTTTCTTTTACTGGGGTTATGAAGAAACCATGTCTATATTATTATTAATATTTATATAATAATTCCAAATAAATGTTTTTAACGACTATGATTTTCGCTTCAATAGGAGAATATTATTTCATCAATTATATCACGTATTTTTTATAGTTATAAATTCCCCATTACTTTGTGATTATTGATATTAGTTAATTTCTTTGATTATTTGTTTTCCATTAAATTGGATAAATATAATGCTTAG
This sequence comes from Orobanche coerulescens, assembly GCA_033398695.1. Lineage (NCBI taxonomy): Eukaryota > Viridiplantae > Streptophyta > Magnoliopsida > Lamiales > Orobanchaceae > Orobanche > Orobanche coerulescens. The sequence goes on along the minus strand of JAWKAU010000193.1, from coordinate 142,877 downwards.
AAATTACATTTTTCAAGCGAAGGAAAATTTATATTTGAATTATAATTTTGTACTTATTGTTAAATCTATAGAGAAATAGTGAGATTGATTTCAGAATCTATTCCCTGAATTTCTTGGAATTAAAATATAAATTAAATAATAAATAGACATTGGTGGATTCTAAACCCTAGTAAATTATTTAAAATCAATTTACCTAAAATCTACTTAAAAATTAATGTTATTTGTTGCAATTATTATAACCAATTAAAAATCAAATTATTTGGGACTAGGTTAGAATTTAATATAATTTGGTTCAAAACGATAGGAATAATTTGACTTCACTATTATAGTCCTCCCTGTGGAATCGACCTTGCACCGCATATCTACATCGAACAAATCGTGCGCTTGCGAGTATTAGATTAAAGAATCAACAAACAACAACCTCACGTCGTATTTCGCCGCTAAAGTTGCTCGGCCAGAAGGCCCCCAAATCATGATGAAAATCAGGCAGGGGAAGAACGAGCCCGATGAAGACTACATCGACTGGGTGGATGAGATAGTCATCACCGGCGAGCCCATTAGCGACGAGCTCGCTCTTTACTTGGTCCTAGGGGGATTCTATCGCGATTCACCCATGTTCAGGCATCTTACGAAGGACATCCTCCCGACCTACGCGATCTTCCGCGTTAGGGCCGCTGATTTTCTGGCTAGGTAGAGGATGCTCACCCTCCGCTTAGGCGAGGGATCTGCCGGAGAAGGGAAGGCGCCATCCCACATCCATAAAAAGGCGGTCGCCAAGCCCAGAAAGGCGGTCGCAAAGCCGCCCGGTGAATTCAGAGCCTTCGAGGATGTGGAGGTTCACCTCCTCCGCAACCTCGATCTATCTCCGGCCCACATCTTTAACGCCATCAAGGGGCGCGAGTGGCTTAACAAACCAAAGCCGATAAGGGACAACAGTCATCTAGACCGCAACAAATTTTGTGCTTACCACAAGAGTCCCGGCCACAACACCAGCCAGTGCCGCGACCTCTTCAGACAACTCTGGAGACTGTTTGAGGAAGGCAAGTTGGATAACTTGGTTACCAAGCCAGAACCCTGGGCAGAAAGGACCGGGGGGCGCGATCGCCGCCAGAACGATGGAATATCTCCCAATCCGGTTGCCAGGATCGAGCAGAATGAGCCGGAGTACTCTGATGAATCAATCCCTCCGATCAACCATGGCGGCCGGATCAATATGCTTCAGGCGGGAGGTGGAAACCTCAGAGGCCTTTCCCCGGTTTCCACCATGTCGAACAGAAAGCGAAAGGCCTAATTGAGGGCGTTCGCCGGTATCCATATCGTGATACCCCCAGAGCCGACCATCTCCAAAGACGCGCTCATCACCTTCTCCAACAAGGATAAGGAGGGAGTGCAGTACCCCAAAGAGGATGCATTGGTAATCTCTGCATGTATCCTTGGAAAAATGGTCGAACGCGTGCTGGTTGACAATGGGAGCTTTTGCAATATTATATTCATATCTGCTCTAGACCAGCTCGGCAACCTGACGAAGTTCATCAAGCCTTTTGAGACCATGCTTCAAGGGTTCGGTGACAGCACAGTCCAAGCCTATGGAAGAATCAAGCTCTCCGTCGAGCTAATATGTTATTACGATCCCATGATTAGGATTACTAGGAACCTAAATTTTATAATCATAGATAGGCCCAGCATCTATAATGGGTTCCTAGGTCGCCCATTTCTAGAAACCTTCTAGGCGATCGCCTTTTCTTTCTTTTACTGTATCAAATTCCCCACTGTCGATGGGACGGTCGGTACTGTAAAAGGAGACCAACTAATGGCTAAGAAATGTTTGAATTACTCCTGTGTCGTAACTTCTTTCAACACTTCCCATACTATTTATAAAATTGAGACGATCGACAATCAACTGATGGAGATCGACGAGCCAAGCACCTCGTACCAGCCCGACTCAGAGGACGGCATCTCACATCGATTGACGGACGACATCGAGCTGAGGATCGGTTTCGAGCCAAGCCTCGACATCGATCCAAGGATCGAGTCCGGAAATCGTTCCAAACGATAAGCGACCGTCCCCATTGAAGAGTTGGAAAGTATAACAATAGATACGGCTCGCCTGGAGCGGGAAGTACAGATCGGCACGAGCGTCGACCTCGAATTAAAGGAGGATCTGATAAATTTACTACGTAAGAACATCATAGTCTTTGCCTGGTCGCATCAAGATATGGTTGGCATAAGTCCTGAACACGCTTGCCACTATCTAAAGATCGACCCGGCAAGGAAGCCTGTTCACCAGAAACGTAGGAAATTCGATCCTGAGAAATACGCAGCGCTCGACATAGAAGTCAAAAAGCTACTCGACAACAAACTAATCGGAGTAGCTACAGACGAGCCACAATGGGTAGCCAACGCGGTGCTCGTAAAAAATCCGAAAAACTCCTGGAGGTTATGCATCGACTTCAGTGACCTCAACGCGGCATGCCCAAAAGACCACTTTCCGATGCCTCATATTAATCACTTGGTCGATAGCACAGCAGGTTATGAAATGATGTCATTCATGGATGCCTTTGCCGGGTACCATCAGATCCCCATGGCGGAGACAGACATAAAACACACATCGTTCCACACGGAAAAAGACATATAGTTTTGGGTCCGAATGCCGTTTGGTCTGAAAAATGCAGGTGCGACCTACCAGCAACTAGTCAACGGAATGTTCGCCAATCAGATCGGCAAGACCATGGAAGTCTACATTGACGACATCGTGGACAAAATCCTCAAAAAGGAAGATCACCTCAATGACCTTGCCGAGACGTTCGCCATCCTCGAGAAGTTCAATATGAAGCTAAACCCCAAGAAATGCAACTTCGGGGTGAGCTCCGGAAAATTCCTGGGGCACATCGTGAGCCAGAGGGGGATCGAGGCGAACCCCAATAAGATCCAGGCGATCCTCGACATGCAGGAGCCACAGAATATCAAACAGGTGCAACGCCTCATAGGTTCTCTAGCTGCCCTCAACCGTTTTATCTCTCGACTCGGGGATAAAAGCAAGCCATTCTTCACGACCATAAAGAACAAGAAGTTTGCATGGACAAATGAGAGTCAAATAGCGTTCGCCAAAATCAAGGAGTATCTATCGAACCCTCAGATCTTAGCGAAGCCGATCCCCGGCGAGAAGCTATTCCTTTACCTGGCGGCCTCTGAGGTCGCGCTGAGTGGTGTTTTAGTGCGAGCAGAGGGCCAAGCCCACTTGCCGATCTATTTCGTTAGTCAAGCACTCCATGACGCGGAAACGCGATACACGCCTCTGGAGAAGATCGCCTACGCTCTAGTCATGAGTGTTGGCAAGCTAAGGGCCTACTTCTTCGAACAACAAGTGGAGGTTCTGACGACTCTCCCCTTAAGGCAAGTTCTGCACCGGCCAGACACCAATGGGTGACTTCTCAAGTGGTCACTGGAGATCGCCCAATACGGTATCACGTACGCTCCTCGCACGACGATCAAAGGCCAAGCCCTGGCAGACTTCGTGGTGGAATTAACATTCCCACCCAGTCCGACCCAGATCGGTCGCCCCGCGTGGAAGTTGTACGTGGATGGCTCGACAACCAACTCGCGGGCAGGGGCAGGGATTGTCCTCATCAGTCCCGACGGCCAAAGTTTCACAAATGCTGTGCGTTTTGGGTTTCGGGCGACCAATAATGAAGCTGAGTATGAAGCCTTGGTAGGCGGGCTCGATCTAGCCCTCGCCCTGGATGTTCGCCATCTCCACATTTTCATGGACTCCCTCTTGGTCGTGAACCAAGTCAAGGGAGAATATGAGGTGCGCGGCGAACAAATGATCAAATACCAAGAATTGGTCGTCGAAATGTGCACGAAATTTGAAGAAGTACTGATCGAACAAGTCCCAAGAGAGCACAACTCCCAGGCCGATCCCCTATCCAAACTAGCGTCATCAGATGGGGCGGCCGATTTTTCTAACATACAAATCACAAAATCAGCAAAGCCAGCGATCGACAGAAACCTGATTACCACAGTTTCCGCCGCCGAGGAGAACTGATGACTCCATTCATTAAGTACTTGAAGGACGGAACGGTCCCCGACGACCGTATCAAAGTTCGCTAACTTCAGCTCCGTGCAACCAGATACACCCTATTGGACGACCGGCTTTACAAGCGAGCCTTCAGCCTTCCTCTCCTCAAGTGCATTACGCCGGAGGACGGCCGAGTCGTTTTGGTCGAGATCCATGATGGGATCTATGGAAATCATGCTGGAGGGCGAGCTCTCATCCATAAGACGAGCAGGCAAGGTTTTTTCTGGCCTACACTGCAAAAAGACGTGATAGCCTACGCCCGATCGTGTCACAGATGTCAAGTGATGGGCCCAAACATCAAGCTCTCCCCCGAACATCTCACTTATATGTACAGTCCATGGCCGTTCGCCCAATGGGGCATCGACCTCATCGGTCCCTTGCCGACGGTGCCAGGAGGATGTAAATTTGCCATCGTGGGGTCGATTATTTCACGAAATGGGCTGAGGAGGAGCCACTCAACAAGATTGGCCAAGAACAAGTAATTAAGTTCATTTGGAAGAACATCATATGCCGGTTCGGTCTACCCCAGGCTATCATCTCCGACAACGGAAAGGAGTTCGACGGTTTGGAAGTCATGCAATTCTGCGAGAAATGGGGAATCAAGAAGTTATTCTCGGCCCCTTACCACCCTCAGACGAACGGGCAGGTAGAGGCTGTAAACAAGATCCTCAAACACACGATCAAAGCACGACTCGAATCCAAACAAGGACAATGGGCGAGCGAGCTCCCAGATGTTTTGTGGTCCTACCAAACGATGACCCGAAACTCAACTGGCAAAACCCCGTTCGCCCTCGCCTTCGGAACAGAAACGGTGATCCCTTCGGAGATCGCCGTCCTCAGTCACCGAACTGAACAGGAGATGACGACGGACAATGATGTAGCCCGGCAGATCGACTTGGACATGCTCGAAGAACGGCGACTGACCTAGGAAATGAAGAACACAATCCACAAAAGGAGATCCGAGAAGTTCTTCAATTCGAAGGTCAAGGAAAGACGGTTCCAAGTGGGCGACCTAGTCCTCAAAAAAGTTCAGACTCACATAGGAGTCTTTGGCCCGAATTGGGAAGGCCCCTTCAGGATATCTAAGTGGCTAACTAGGGGAGCCTACGAACTTGAAAACCCTGACGGCACTCCGGACCAATATCCCTGGAACGCCGTACATTTGAAAAAATACTACCAGTGAAAACTTTGTATTCAATTTCAGTTACCCAATGTACAAAGAGTATAATGAGATTTTCCTATCCTATCTATATATTTCGCCTCGACAAAAATGAACAACTAAAAAGAGGACGGCTCGCTCGCCCTACAAGAGGTCATCGTCTAAACATGACAGACCTATGCAAGCGATCGCCCCTCCAAGTACAACGTATACCGTCGAGGGTCGTCATCTAACATGGCGATCCGAGGTAGAAAAGTGCAGCCATGGTCCTGGAGGTCGATGGAACCGACAGCTTCGTCCATGCAAGGTTCCTTTGGGTTGCGATCGCTCGCCCTTCGTTTAAATACGAGGCGAGGTAGCCGAAGGACCCTCCAATTAAATCTTTGGACACGCTCGCGCGACCTCAAAAGTACATCATCTAACATGATGTACCCGGACAAGGCGATGAGTCCCTACCCCATCACAACGTATACCGTCGAGGGTCGCCATCTAACATGCCGACCCGAGGTATAAAAGTGCTAACAAGTTGCGGACGTGGAGTCGAATAAACCGACGACGCCCCGTGCAAGGACTCCTCCAGACCAAGACCACTCGCCTTTCGTTTAAATACAAGGCGGGCGCAGCCTAACGGAGGACCCTAACAATAAAGTGAGTCGCGGGACAGACCTACGGATGGAATGTCCCTCGCACATAAAGACATGGTTACGGAGGTCAGTCCATCGAACTCAGCGACCGTGCACACAGTCGTCCTCCCTCAAAGAATCGGCAAAACTAAAGATAGCTCGTCAAACATACTATTTTCGTTCCCTTACACTAAGTAAACAAAAACAAGGGGCAAAGTGGAGCTATTCCTAAATGTGATCGGGAAGGAGGGACCATACACGATCCGCTTCGTTCAAACACACACACGACGAACGATTTTGTTCAAGAAGTTTACAAGTAAGAATTTTCAAATATACCAATACATAAAGTCGAAGGAATGCGGAACATTCAGACAGTCGATCGTACAAACATGACATCAGGTGCAATTATGTAAACACTTGTATAAATTCATAAGCAAATATTCAGAAGAGACGATCGTACAGATAAAGAATCAGATGCAAAGAAGAAGTATTTTATTCCATTCAAAACGATCGTACATACAAGCCCGAAGGCAATACAAGATAAAACTGGAAATTACAAAGCAAAGGAAAACAAAACAAACTCCAGCCTCACTCAGGCCACCCCTGACTGGCCTTCGCCTCCAGTAGGCGGATCGGCGCGCGCTTCCTCACCGGCTTCAGGATAAATAAGTTTATTCGGAAACGGATACCAGCTCAGATCAATCCCTAAGTCAGTGAGATCGAGGATCGGCAGGGAGAAGTCCGGCTGCAAAGGATGCTCAAGTACATAGGCTTTGAAGGTTTCCATCATAGGGCCGACCTCGAGCCCTACCTTCTTGGTAGCACGGATAGCGTTGGCGTAAGCCACATAGTAGGCGAACTCGCCGACGTACCCTACATTAAGGTAGGGATCGGTCTCGATCGCCTTTAATTGCTCCTTCAGCTCCGCAGTCGTCTTGTCAGCATCCGCAAGCTCGGCTACCTTAGCGGCCAGTTTCCCCTTCATCTTCTCCAGCTCGCTGTTGAGCCGATCCACTGTCGCCCTCAGCCCAGCCACCTCCTCCTGTGAGGCCGCGTGCAACCGATGAGCATCCGTCATCTAGTCGCGGAACCGATCGGCCACCTCCCTGGACCGGCCAAGCTTTTCCTTCATCCGGTCAAGGTCCTGTTTGGCTCGCTTGGCCGTCTCCAGGTGCTCCTTCTCCATGGCCACTATCCGATTAGCGAAATCGGCATTCTGGCTCCGAGCGGCCTCAAGATCTTGATAGAGGCAAGCAGTAGAGGGTCGCCCCTCAGAATCCTTAACGGCTTGGGCGGCCATCGTCGCCGCCTGGAGAGTCAGGGCGAGTGTCGCCTGCATGGCATCTCCAGACCGCCGACGAGCAATCACGTGGAGATCGGTCGTCCAAGCCTTAGGAAGAGAGTTGATGGTCTGGGAGACATAAGAAGGAACGTCGAGGGACTGGCGCGGAGACTTGCTCACCAAGAAATCCAGCACCATCGGCGAGACGTCCGGATCGGCGAGACGTCCGGATCGGCGAGACGTCCGGATCGGCAAGACGGACCCTCCAACACAAACAAAAAGAAATAAGGGAGTTAATATACATCCTACACAAATAGCCTAACTCAGAAAGATCAAACCGGTCTTACCTGGTGACCAACTCGGGGTCGCGGCCGAAAAAGGGCTTGCCCCTCGGAGTCTCAGCTTCGGCGATCGCCGCAGTTTTCAAGAAGGCCGCTGAGGGCCTAGACCCCTCCGCCATTGGAACAGCAGAGATAGGTGGCGTGGCAACCGGCGGCTCCAAAATGGATACCTCCACATCATCAGTCGGCAGGGGCTCCTCCGGCCTCCGCCTCTTGCGGTTGCGCTGGAGCTGCTCCTCCTCCCGAGCTTCCGGCTCGACGACCGGCACTATAGTAGGCCTCACCTCGGGGACGGGACGGGACGTCGTTGGAGGGGCACGACCTGTCTTCCTTCCCTAGTGGAGACGACCCAAAAGACCGGGGTTCGACATTGAGATATCTCTCGGTGGCTCGGCGTAGCGGGGAAAATAGATCTCTGTCAATGAAAAAATTCAGCCAAGATTAGACATCTACTTCAATCAGACGATCGTCAAGCAGAAAAGCGGAAGTAAAAATTTATACCTGGAACCTTCACGTGGCGAGGGAAGCGAAACAATCGAGCTCCCAACCAATGATGTTCGTCGTTGATTGTGCGAACGTCGAGGTAGGAGTCCGGTAGACCGTGAATTCGCTCCCAGACGATCAAGAAATCAAAGGTGAGATCGCCGATCGCTGGAACAAGGGAGCCTGCAAATAGGAAACCAAATTAGATCAGTTCAAGATGTATCCAAACAATGGGAGAGTTTAAACCCTTACTCGAATTCATCTCCCGAAAACTGGTGGGGATATCCAACTCTTCCTCCGAATTATCGCTCGATGCCGACCTCCACGCTCTGCCGACCCTGCACCATTTTGCCAGGTCGCTCCGAACCCTGTTCGGCACCCCAATGACCACCCGACCTATGCGGCCCTGAATATGGTAGCCGCCGACCGATCCCTTCTGCGCAGTCAACTTGAAGAGATATTTCATTTCCAGCGCAGTAGGTAGACGGAACAACCGATGACCGCCAAAAAGTGTCAGGGTGCTAATAATCTGCAGCCAGGCATTCGGCGTCAATTGGAGCGGCGCCACATTCCAGGCGATCAGCAAATATGACACGGCAAATGGCAATGGTAACCGCAAGCCGGCCTCTAGGATCGTTTCGTTGATAGCAACCAAACCCTCGGGAGGTTGATCGGCATGTTCATTCTCCGAGGGCACATACAATGAGACATCGGAAGGGATATGGAATTTCAACCTCCAACGACTCAATTCTTTCCTGGTCGCCGAACTCTGGATCTGACCGAGAGTCCATAGGGAGCGGTCCGCGGCCCGAAACGCCGTCCGCTTCACGAGCTCATAGGGGTGGGCGGCAGAGTATGCTCTGAAGTCGAATTGGGGATGTGGTCCGGAAATTCTCTCCATGAGCTTAGTGAACTCCAAAAAGGCCGGGCCGAACACGCTTTTCTGCTCCCAGTACAGCCTCACTGCCTCATCCTCATCCACCGGCAAGCCCTTCTGCCCCGCCGCCTCCGCCGATCTCGCCACATCGGCCTCGTTGAAGAGCTCTTCAACCTCCGCGGGTGTGATTCCCGCACGGATGGCCTCCACGGCCGTCTCCATGTGAAGAACCACGGAGGTCTCTTCCCGGGCAGGCAATGTCGCGGCGGCAGAAGAAATTCCGGCCTCATACGCTTTGGATCCTCCTCCAGACATGTTTCGAAGAATAAAGGGGGAGAGGGAATTTCTGTTCTTACCTAGATAGAAAGTCGGTCGGCACAAGAGTCTTCAAAGAAATTCGGTAGAGTCTCGTCTAAATGGCAAGGGCACATAAAGAGTTAAACTGAAATGACCCTAGCCCTTTTATAGGCGAGTACAAGGACCTTTGTGCAAATAGGTGGAATCCCGAGGGCTGAAGTGCAACCGTTGAGAGGGGGACACATTAAATGCAGCCCTCGAAACCCGCGTACGCGTCATTTCGAGGGCACGCCAACCGAAAGGTCTGACAAAACCGTCGGACTCCCCCAACGGGAGCGCGACGCGTGTCCCTGCGACGTTTCGAGAGCCCGCCTCCACTTTCCGCTATTTCCAGCGCATAAGGAGATCGTCCGGATTCGAAATCAGATTGTCCAGACGACGATCGTATAACACCCCCAAACCACTCGGGAATATTACAGCGCCGCAGACCCTCTCCGCGAGGATCTACCAGGCTAAATACAAAACAATGCATCACTTCACATGCCTACATGGATACGTAAAGGACCGTTAGATCGATTTGGTCTTATATCACAACACACACAACAATACATACAAGATCCTTGCCCAGAATACATACCCACGCAGGGGCTAGAATACAATAACACTTCCATAATTCGAGAAAATAACACATCGGAGGGATAACCAACACGACTCTACCAAATACTCTACAATTGGTCTTCACGTGATTAGTATCTTCGTCTTCCATCATCCTTCGTATCGATCCTGTGATTCGATCTCCAGCTACACCGCAAGTACACGGGCCTTGTCTGAGACATCCACCCCCCGAATACTCGGGGGTTAGCAAAACTCCACTGTTTTTCTAGTGCAAGTATAAAACAGAAGTACAAGCCATACATAACATGCTTCAAGAATATAATAATCTTGGGTATATTTCCCGAGATAATTCATTTAATCAAAACAGTTTGATTTATAAAAGGTAGGAATAGAACCATGTATCTCATACAAAATATTTTATGGTCTCGGGAGTTTGAAAACATTTGGAATAAAGGAATTCTCAAGTCTTTCGAAAACACTTAGGGACATGGCCCAAAATCATCTTTCCAAAATACGACTCCAATAATAAAACGCGGGTTCGCAACCCAACAACACACGGGGTCCAAGACCCAGATCAAAAGCCACAGGGTCCACGACCCCAAATCACAGAACACATATTCCTAAGGATTATTCGCGTCCCGTGCTAACAAGCCACGAACCTCAGATGCTCCCGTAGAACATACCCGAGTGAATAACCCAATAGGAAACCATACCAAATCACATGTCCTCGTGACAATAGTCACGGGACCATTCCAAACCACAACCATAAGTTATCCCGGCATCGCGCTAACAAGCCACGAACCTCGGAGTCCCCGCAAGACATACCCGATGATAACCCCCACAAGTTATCCCGGCATCGGGCTAGCAAGCCCCGAACCTCGGAGTCCCCCCAAGACATACCCGGATTGGATAACCCTACGGTCACGCCTGACCCATACTAACAAGTATGGATCCTGGAGATTCAACAATCCTACCCGGAGGCAGATCACTTTCAACGATCACATAACAATGAGCAGAATATCAAGCCAAGCAACACTTAAACATCACAACCTCCTTTCAAAGGAGTAACAACTAATATCACACACAATATATTCTTACCAGGAGTCAGAACAACTCAGATCCTGGGGAAGGACAATATGCACGAACATGTCCCGCCACATTACAGTTAAAACATCTCCTGGCTTTACCAGGAGTCAGAACAGAAGACTTGGAACTCTCAGTTCCACGCATCGAGCGATGCAGCTTCACAGCGGAGAGACTACTACATTGCAAATTAGAAACACCGACTCCTGTACTGTCTACACGATCATCGGACTTCCTCTGCTTCTTCGACTCGGGCACACGCTCCGATGATAATGAAGCTAGTTCACGAGCTAAGGCTCGATCTTGATAGTCTCTCAATGAAGTGCAATTGAATCCCGACATATACACACGAATATCCGGCTTCATCCGTCTCACAAAGTGAAGGATCCTCTCTTCCTCGGTTCTCACCCGATCTCGCACATAATCGAGTTTTTGCTATAATCGATGATAGCTTGCGACACCGATATATCTTGCGGTTATGCCAAGTAGAATTCGCGAATCCTCTGCTCTCTAATCGGTTTGGACGTAACTCGGCTTCCATAAGTGCTTGGAACTCCGCCCACATGACATCACGATCACGAGGTTTAACACTTCCCACCAATTAGCGGCATCTTTGTCAAGAAGGTACCGAGCGATAGGTACCTTCCACTCTTCGTGACATCCAATGACCTCGAAAATCTTTCCCAGTGAAAATCCAACCATCCCACCCAACGCATCTGCGGACCGGCGAATCGAGGGGGATTCATACGAACTACATCGGAAGCCATTGATTTATACCGACGTTCTGACTCGCGTCAATGCTACGTTGAACCACCTGGGTCAACTAAGTCATCTGAGTCGCTACTTGTTGCAATATAGTAGCAACACCCAAACTAAAATCATTCCCAATGACATTCTCTCGATTCTGCATCCGATCCCCGTGGCCATCGGCATCACGATTCACGACCACGACCTCCGTCCCTTGGCATACTAACAAACAACAACCTATGGCAACGAAGGATCATAACACATAGCAAGATATTCACATCTCTGTCTTTAATCCAACATCATTAAATCATACACATATTACCATTTAATTCCGGTTAGAGCACAATATACAAACTATTATACCAAAAATCTTCATTTATAATGCCGTTGTTATGCGATTTATAAATGCAATGAAATTGAAATCATCCATTATATCAAAATCATTTTCTGTACGGGTTCCGCACCGGAACTCACCAAGTTGAAAACCATTTTCAAAAACGTTCCAAAATGCCAAAAAGGCCGATGACGGTAATACTTTCCAAATACTCACCAAAAGTCATTTTCCATATACCAAATACCGTCATCAAATACCATTTGAAATTACAAGGCGTAGACGCGGAAACTCAATAGTTTCAAAATATACGTTAAGTCACCCGACAAAAGATTTAGGAAAAAGGGTCAACGAAATAATTCAAATTTACGAACCCGAAAGGTCATTTTAAAACACACACTATTTGGTAAAAGTACCCAAAGAGTCATTTTGGACTTTACACACGCAGCGGACAAGAACACAGTTCAAATTACACATAATCACACACAACAATTGTTATTCATGAACAACACACATAGAGTACGGTCTCAAACGGTCAGCCTAACAATCGCAAAAGTTAGACTTACGGCCGAATGTAGTTTCCGAGCTTCGCTCGCACCGATTAGGGTATGATTTAACAGAGACTTAGCGTGCGCTAGCCATGCCACGTTAGCGCGCGCTAGCTATTCTAATTCAGCAACACATTCATGAGCATATACTAAATGATACCAAAAGTCAAAGGTTAAAAATAGACAGCAACATACGAATCCAAACGCCAACCATTTACATCCTCACTACATAACTTTAACCGAAATTCATGAAACCGAAAAGTTGAAGGCGAAAGTCACGTCTCAAGTAAATTTTTGATAGACCTCGTTTGAGCATTTAAAAATCAATTTTGAAAATTTTCAATGCAAGATGAACATAAAATACATGTAGTTTAATTCCCAAAAATCTTTGGTCTCGAGGTCATCATCCGAAAATCAAATCATTTTTCCTTCTCGAAGGATATTTTTAAATAGAATTTACGTGACTTCCCCAAAACATTTGGAGTTTAAAATATCACATTGATAAACTTTTATTGAATAACCAATCCGAAACATCGCTCTTGTAAAAGCAATTTCACACAAGGTATATATATATATATATATATACATATCGGTACTACTCTTTGTCCCAGCGCAATACGAGAATCAAACAAGTATGGTGTAAGTATTCACGAGGCACAATTAAACTCCACATAATAATACAGAATCACATAAACTCGTATAACACGAGACACAACAAAGTAGGGAGACTTACATCCACAGATCACATGAAGATGATGGTTGCGCCTCGATACTAATCACGACCGACAACTCAGACGACGCATCGCGACACCACTCAGTCAGACCAAATCTGACAAGACAAGACCCGACAACACAACTCAACCCGGCACCTAGGTTTCCTCAACCTAAGCTCCGATACCATATTCTGTAACACCCCAAACCACTCGGGAATATTACAGTAGCGGCACCCTCTCCGCGAGGATCTACCAGGCTAAATACAAAACAATGCATCACTTCACATGCCTACATGGCTACGTAAAGGACCGTTAGACCGATTTGGTCTTATATCACAACACACACAACAATACATACAAGATCCTTGCCCAGAACACATACCCACGCAGGGGCTAGAATACAATAACACTTCCATAATTCGAGAAAATAACACATCGGAGGGATAACCAACACGACTCTACCAAATACTCTATAATTGGTCTTCACGTGATTAGTATCTTCGTCTTCCATCATCCTTCGTATCGATCCTGTGGTTCGCTCTCCACACCGCAAGTACCAGGCGCAATACAGACATCCACCCCCCGAATACTCGGGGGTTAGCAAAACTCCACCGTTTTGCTAGTGCAAGTATAAAACAGAAGTACACGCCATACACAACGTGCTTCAAGAATGTAATAATCTTGGGTATATTTCCCGAGATAATTCACTTAATCAAAACAGTTTGATTTATAAAAGGTAGGAATAGAACCATGTATCTCATACAAAATATTTTATGGTCTCGGGAGTTTGAAAACATTTGGAATAAAGTAATTCTCAAGTCTTTCGAAAACACTTAGGGACATGGCCCAAAATCATCTTTCCAAAATACGACTCCAATAATAAAACGCGGGTTCGCAACCCAATTCACAACACACGGGGTCCAAGACCCAGATCATAAGCCACGGGGTCCACGACCCCAAATTACAGAACACATATTCCTAAGGATTATTTGCGTCCCGTGCTAACAAGCCACGAACCTCAGATGCTCCCGTAGAACATACCCGAGTGAATAACCCAATAGGAAACCATACCAAATCACATGTCCTCGTGACAATAGTCACGGAACCATTCCAAACCACAACCATAAGTTATCCCGGCATCGCGCTAACAAGCCACGAACCTTGGAGTCCCCGCAAGACATACCCGATGATAACCCCCACAAGTTATCCCGGCATCGGGCTAGCAAGCCCCGAACCTCGGAGTCCCCCCAAGACATACCCGGATTAGAAAACCCTACGGTCACGCCTGACCCATACTAACAAGTATGGATCCCGGAGATTCAACAATCCTACCCAGAGGCACATCATTTTCAACGATCACATAACAATGAGCAGAATATCAAGCCAAGCAACACTTAAACATCACAACCTCCTTTCAAAGGAGTAACAACTAATATCACACACAATATATTCTTACCGAACAAGTACACATAACATTACGTAATCCCCGGAAAAGGATTACGGTCTAATAAACTCGTTCAAAGTGATCATAGCATCTTTCAACATACAAAACCAACACACATATTCCGAGAACGCATATATTCACATAATACATGAATTACCGTTGAAAGACAACATTTATCGAGAACATACCGATCCTTTTTTTACGTTCATTAAACATTGGGTTTCGCATGAAATCATTTATCAATAATTACGCCTACGAAACATGAAACGTATGGACAAGATACTTGCCTCGACACCACGAGCAACCGAACAACGAACGGACACGGTCGGATAATTCTCGAGCTTCCAAAAACGACCAAGGATTCGGCAATCCCACGAATACTATGAAAATAACATCACCACGAATCAATAACACTAATCGAATTCCGAAACGATCGTAAAACAACAAGGATCTAAGTGTTCTCAAAGAAATCAAGAATCGTTGATCCGGGCGATAAAAATCGATGAACGGTTAACAAAATCTGAAGATTATGGTCAAGACAAACACGAACAAATAACCGATCGGATGAGATCGGTTAAGAATCACAAATCCAAGCAAAAAACCCAAATTTAAGAAAATAGGGTTCTAAAAAGAGATTACCTTGATTTGGACCAAGAAGACGATTAGATGTTGTTAAACATCTACAAATCCGCTCAAAGATGAAGTTAGAAGAAAAGATCGGTCATAATCGCCTCTGGAGCTCACTCCCCTCGGAAGAGATGAAGAAAAGTGGGAAATGACGACTTAATGCTGTTGTCCAGTATTTATACTGGACGGTTATTAGCGCGCGCTAAACACCCTGCATTAGCGTGCGCTAACGGGGTCAACGTTCCAAAGAAACTGCCTATAACAAAGTTAGCGTGCGCTAGCTAAAAGCCGTAGCATGCGCTAACGGGTCACAAAACCAGTCCAGTAGCCCCTGGACAGAACTTTACCTACCGGGTAGCGTGCGCTAGAAAGAAGAGAGAGCGTGCGCTAAGCAGTCGATAGTGTGCGCTAGCTATCGGCCTTAGCGTGCGCTAATAAAGCTCCAGTCCCAGTCCAGTAGCTCTTTGATCGCCTCTGATCGCCGATTAGCGTGCGCTACACATTCAGTAGCGTGCGCTAAACACCACGCAGTAGCGTGCGCTATGCCTCAAGCATTAGCGTGCGCTACACCACAAAAACTCAAAAACTCACATTGTGATCCGAAACGCTTCCAAACACGTGTCCCAACCAGACACACCCAACAAGGCACAAAATTCCAATGATGAGGGCAATAACAATCCGATGAAACCCCGAAAACTCAACGATTCCGGAACAAAATCTCGTATTCCATTCTACCCCTCTTAAAAGAAGTTTCGTCCCCGAAACTTGAAACATATAACGAACGACGCAAAACAAACTCAGATAACACACGATATCCGTTGCCGAAATAACAAAACACAACGAACAAAAATCAATACGGTTGAACAATTCAACAGTACATCAACCAAAACATGAGCTATACGCTGAACCAATACGAAATTCTACATCCCAAGGGTTGGAAGATCGAACACAAAACAAATTTCCTGAACTTAAGGAAATTACGAAGGAGTCCTAACGCTCAACAATCACGAAACGTGATCAACAAAACCCGAACAATCAAACGATTGAATTACAACGATCGAGGCACAAAAGTCGATCAGTCATGTTCGAATCATGACGAACAATAATACTCAAAACAACAACCCCAAAGTTCGCATCTCGACTCAAAACAATATACGATCCGGTGAAGACAATAAGATGTGCATTCACATGAGATCCACAGGAAATGGAATAGCAATTGGAAGGTCACAACGACAAACGGGTTATTCTAAAACAATACCACAACTCGTTCGATCAACAAAAGCACAAGACAGGACAAGTTCAGAAAATGTCAACGAACATAAACGAGTCGACATAGTCGAAAGTACAGAGTTCAAAATCCGATCCACTTCAAATAAAAGAAGTTAATCTCCGAATTTCGAAACAACAAAGTAAGGGAAATAAGTCAACATACAACTGATATACCACGCCTCTCCGGGACTACTCGGAGTCGATCCTATTATCAATGCTCAAGTCCGTGCCTCGGAATGCTCGGTAACCATCTCGCAAAACTGAACTCGGTGTCCCTCGAGTCCGCACCTGTAACACGTTACTGGTGGGGAAGGACAATATGCACGAACATGTCCCGCCACATTACAGTTAAAACATCTCCTGGCTTTACCAGGAGTCAGAACAGAAGAATTGGAACTCTCAGTTCCACGCATCGAGCGATGCAGCTTCACAGCGGAGAGACTACTACATTGCAAATTAGAAACACCGACTCCTGTACTGTCTACACGATCATCGGACTTCCTCTGCTTCTTCGACTCGGGCACACGCTCCGATGATAATGAAGCTAGTTCACGAGCTAAGGCTCGATCTTGATAGTCTCTCAATGAAGTGCAATTGAATCCCGACATATACACACGAATATCCGGCTTCATCCGTCTGTCAAAGTGAAGGATCCTCTCTTCCTCGGTTCTCACCCGATCTCGCACATAACTGAGTTTTTTGCTATAATCGATGATAGCTTGCGACACCGATATATCTTGCGGTTATGCCAAGTAGAATTCGCGAATCCTCTGCTCTCTAATCGGTTTCGGACAGAACTCAGCTTCCATAAGTGCTTGGAACTCCGCCCACATGACATCACGATCACGAGGTTTAACAGCTTCCCACCAATTAGCGGCATCTTTGTCAAGAAGGTACTGAGTGATAGGTACCTTCCACTCTTCAGGACATCCAACAGCCTCGAAAATCTTTCCCAACTGGAAAATCCAACCATCCCAGCCCAACGCATCTGCAGCACCGGCGAATCGAGGGGGATTCATACGAACTACCTCGGAAGCCATTGATTTATACCGACGTTCTGACTCGCGTCAATGCTACGTTGAACCACCTGGGTCAACTAAGTCATCTGAGTCGCTACTTGTTGCAATATAGTAGCAACACCCAAACTAAAATCATTCCCAGCGACATTCTCTCGATTCTGCATCTGATCCCCGTGGCCATCATCATCACAGTTACGACCACGACCTCTGCCCCTTGGCATACTAACAAACAACAACCTATGGCAACGAAGGATCATAACACATAGCAAGATATTCACATCTCTGTCTTTAATCCAACATCATTAAATCATACACATATTACCATTTAATTCCAGTTAGAGCACAATATACAAACTATTATACCAAAAATCTTCATTTATAATGCCGTTGTTATGCGATTTATAAATGCAATGAAATTGAAATCATCCATTATATCAAAATCATTTTCTGTACGGGTTCCGCACCGGAACTCACCAAGTTGAAAACCATTTTCAAAAACGTTCCAAAATGCCAAAAAGGCCGATGACGGTAATACTTTCCAAATACTCACCAAAAGTCATTTTCCATATACCAAATACCGTCATCAAATACCATTTGAAATTACAAGGCGTAGACGCGGAAACTCAATAGTTTCAAAATATACGTTAAGTCACCCGACAAAAGATTTAGGAAAAAGGGTCAACGAAATAATTCAAATTTACGAACCCGAAAGGTCATTTTAAAACACACACTATTTGGTAAAAGTACCCAAAGAGTCATTTTGGACTTTACACACGCAGCGGACAAGAACACAGTTCAAATTACACATAATCACACACAACAATTGTTATTCATGAACAACACACATAGAGTACGGTCTCAAACGGTCAGCCTAACAATCGCAAAAGTTAGACTTACGGCCAGAATGTAGTTTCCGAGCTTCTGCTCAGACCGATTAGGGTATGATTTAACAGAGACTTAGCGTGCGCTAGCCATGCCACGTTAGCGCGCGCTAGCTATTCTAATTCAGCAACACATTCATGAGCATATACTAAATGATACCAAAAGTCAAAAGGTTAAAAATAGACAGCAACATACGAATCCAAACGCCAACCATTTACATCCTCACTACATAACTTTAACCGAAATTCATGAAACCGAAAAGTTGAAGGCGAAAGTCACGTCTCAAGTAAATTTTTGATAGACCTCGTTTGAGCATTTAAAAATCAATTTTGAAAATTTTCAATGCAAGATGAACATAAAATACATGTAGTTTAATTCCCAAAAATCTTTGGTCTCGAGGTCATCATCCGAAAATCAAATCATTTTTCCTTCTCGAAGGATATTTTTAAATAGAATTTACGTGACTTCCCCAAAACATTTGGAGTTTAAAATATCACATTGATAAACTTTTATTGAATAACCAATCCGAAACATCGCTCTTGTAAAAGCAATTTCACACAAGGTATATATATATATATATATATATATATATATATATATACATACCGGTACTACTCTTTGTCCCAGCGCAATACGAGAATCAAACAAGTATGGTGTAAGTATTCACGAGGCACAATTAAACTCCACATAATAATACAGAATCACATAAACTCGTATAACACGAGACACAACAAAGTAGGGAGACTTACATCCACATATCACATGAAGATGATGGTTGCGCCTCGATACTAATCACGACCGACAACTCGGGACGCATCGCGACACCACTCACTGGACCAAATCGACAAGACAAGACCCGACAACACACAACTCAACCCGACACCTAGGTTTCCTCAACCTAAGCTCCGATACCATATTCTCGTAACACCCCAAACCACTGGGAATATTACACAAGTGCACCCTCTCCGCGAGGATCTACCAAAGCTAAATACAAAACAATGCATCACTTCACATGCCTACATGGCTACGTAAAGGACCGTTAGACCGATTTGGTCTTATATCACAACACACACAACAATACATACAAGATCCTTGCCTGAACACATACCCACGCAGGGCTAGAATACAATAACACTTCCATAATTCGAGAAAATAACACATCGGAGGGATAACCAACACGACTCTACCAAATACTCTATAATTGGTCTTCACGTGATTAGTATCTTCGTCTTCCATCATCCTTCGTATCGATCCCGTGGTTCGCTCTCCACCTACCCGCAAGTACCCGGGCGCAACATGACATCCACCCCCGAATACTGGGGTTAGCAAAACTCCAATGTTTTGCTAGTGCAAGTATAAAACAGAAATACACGCCATACACAACGTGCTTCAAGAATGTAATAATCTTGGGTATATTTCCCGAGATAATTCACTTAATCAAAACAGTTTGATTTATAAAAGGTAGGAATAGAACCATGTATCTCATAGAAAATATTTTATGGTCTCAGGAGTTTGAAAACATTTGGAATAAAGTAATTCTCAAGTCTTTCGAAAACACTTAGGGACATGGCCCAAAATCATCTTTCCAAAATACGACTCCAATAATAAAACGCGGGTTCGCAACCCAATTCACAACACACGGGGTCCAAGACCCAGATCATAAGCCACGGGGTCCACGACCCCAAATTACAGAACACATATTCCTAAGGATTATTTGCGTCCCGTGCTAACAAGCCACGAACCTCAGATGCTCCCGTAGAACATACCCGAGTGAATAACCCAATAGGAAACCATACCAAATCACATGTCCTCGTGACAATAGTCACGGAACCATTCCAAACCACAACCATAAGTTATCCCGGCATCGCGCTAACAAGCCACGAACCTTGGAGTCCCCGCAAGACATACCCGATGATAACCCCCACAAGTTATCCCAGATCGGGCTAGCAAGCCCGGAACCTCGGAGTCCCCCCAAGACATACCCAGATTGGAAAACCCTACGGTCACGCCTGACCCATACTAACAAGTATGGATCCCGGAGATTCAACAATCCTACCCAGAGGCACATCATTTTCAACGATCACATAACAATGAGCGGAATATCAAGCCAAGCAACACTTAAACATCACAACCTCCTTTCAAAGGAGTAACAACTAATATCACACACAATATATTCTTACCGAACAAGTACACATAACATTACGTAATCCCCGGAAAAGGATTACGGTCTAATAAACTCGTTCAAAGTGATCATAGCATCTTTCAACATACAAAACCAACACACATATTCCGAGAACGCATATATTCACATAATACATGAATTACCGTTGAAAGACAACATTTATCGAGAACATACCGATCCTTTTTTTACGTTCATTAAACATTGGGTTTCGCATGAAATCATTTATCAATAATTACGCCTACGAAACATGAAACGTATGGACAAGATACTTGCCTCGACACCACGAGCAACCGAACAACGAACGGACACGGTCGGATAATTCTCGAGCTTCCAAAAACGACCAAGGATTCGGCAATCCCACGAATACTATGAAAATAACATCACCACGAATCAATAACACTAATCGAATTCCGAAACGATCGTAAAACAACAAGGATCTAAGTGTTCTCAAAGAAATCAAGAATCGTTGATCCGGGCGATAAAAATCGATGAACGGTTAACAAAATCTGAAGATTATGGTCAAGACAAACACGAACAAATAACCGATCGGATGAGATCGGTTAAGAATCACAAATCCAAGCAAAAAACCCAAATTTAAGAAAATAGGGTTCTAAAAAGAGATTACCTTGATTTGGACCAAGAAGACGATTAGATGTTGTTAAACATCTACAAATCCGCTCAAAGATGAAGTTAGAAGAAAAGATCGGTCATAATCGCCTCTGGAGCTCACTCCCCTCGGAAGAGATGAAGAAAAGTGGGAAATGACGACTTAATGCTGCTGTCCAGTATTTATACTGGACGGTTATTAGTGCGCGCTAAACACCCTGCATTAGCGTGCGTTAACGGGGTCAACGCTCCAAAGAAACTGCCTATAACAAAGTTAGCGTGCGCTAGCTAAAAGTCGTAGCATGCGCTAACGGGTCACAAAACCAGTCCAGTAGCCCCTGGACAGAACTTCACCTACCGGGTAGCGTGCGCTAGAAAGAAGAGAGAGCGTGCGCTAAGCAGTCGATAGTGTGCGCTAGCTATCGGCCTTAGCGTGCGCTAATAAAGCTCCAGTCCCAGTCCAGTAGCTACTGGACTGCCTCTGGACTGCCAGTTAGCGTGCGCTACACATTCAGTAGCGTGCGCTAAACACCACGCAGTAGCGTGCGCTATGCCTCAAGCATTAGCGTGCGCTACACCACAAAAACTCAAAAACTCACATTGTGATCCGAAACGCTTCCAAACACGTGTCCCAACCAGACACACCCAACAAGGCACAAAATTCCAATGATGAGGGCAATAACAATCCGATGAAACCCCGAAAACTCAACGATTCCGGAACAAAAATCTCGGGTATTACATTCTACCCCTCTTAAAAGAAGTTTCGTCCCCGAAACTTGAAACATATAACGAACGACGCAAAACAAACTCAGATAACACACGATATCCGTTGCCGAAATAACAAAACACAACGAACAAAAATCAATACGGTTGAACAATTCAACAGTACATCAACCAAAACATGAGCTATACGCTGAACCAATACGAAATTCTACATCCCAAGGGTTGGAAGATCGAACACAAAACAAATTTCCTGAACTTAAGGAAATTACGAAGGAGTCCTAACGCTCAACAATCACGAAACGTGATCAACAAAACCCGAACAATCAAACGATTGAATTACAACGATCGAGGCACAAAAGTCGATCAGTCATGTTCGAATCATGACGAACAATAATACTCAAAACAACAACCCCAAAGTTCGCATCTCGACTCAAAACAATATACGATCCGGTGAAGACAATAAGATGTGCATTCACATGAGATCCACAGGAAATGGAATAGCAATTGGAAGGTCACAACGACAAACGGGTTATTCTAAAACAATACCACAACTCGTTCGATCAACAAAAGCACAAGACAGGACAAGTTCAGAAAATGTCAACGAACATAAACGAGTCGACATAGTCGAAAGTACAGAGTTCAAAATCCGATCCACTTCAAATAAAAGAAGTTAATCTCCGAATTTCGAAACAACAAAGTAAGGGAAATAAGTCAACATACAACTGATATACCACGCCTCTCCGGGACTACTCGGAGTCGATCCTATTATCAATGCTCAAGTCCGTGCCTCGGAATGCTCGGTAACCATCTCGCAAAACTGAACTCGGTGTCCCTCGAGTCCGCACCTGTAACACGTTACTGGTGGGGAAGGACAATATGCACGAACATGTCCCGCCACATTACAGTTAAAACATCTCCTGGCTTTACCAGGAGTCAGAACAGAAGACTTGGAACTCTCAGTTCCACGCATCGAGCGATGCAGCTTCACAGCGGAGAGACTACTACATTGCAAATTAGAAACACCGACTCCTGTACTGTCTACACGATCATCGGACTTCCTCTGCTTCTTCGACTCGGGCACACGCTCCGATGATAATGAAGCTAGTTCACGAGCTAAGGCTCGATCTTGATAGTCTCTCAATGAAGTGCAATTGAATCCCGACATATACACACGAATATCCGGCTTCATCCGTCTGTCCAAGTGAAGGATCCTCTCTTCCTCGGTTCTCACCCGATCTCGCACATAACTGAGTTTTTTGCTATAATCGATGATAGCTTGCGACACCGATATATCTTGCGGTTATGCCAAGTAGAATTCGCGAATCCTCTGCTCTCTAATCGGTTTCGGACAGAACTCAGCTTCCATAAGTGCTTGGAACTCCGCCCACATGACATCACGATCACGAGGTTTAACAGCTTCCCACCAATTAGCGGCATCTTTGTCAAGAAGGTACTGAGCGATAGGTACCTTCCACTCTTCAGGACATCCAACAGCCTCGAAAATCTTTCCCAACTGGAAAATCCAACCATCCCAGCCCAACGCATCTGCAGCACCGGCGAATCGAGGGGGATTCATACGAACTACCTCGGAAGCCATTGATTTATACCGACGTTCTAACTCGCGTCAATGCTACGTTAAACCACCTGGGTCAACTAAGTCATCTGAGTCGCTACTTGTTGCAATATAGTAGCAACACCCAAACTAAAATCATTCCCAGCGACATTCTCTCGATTCTGCATCTGATCCCCGTGGCCATCAGCATCACAGTTACGACCACGACCTCTGCCCCTTGGCATACTAACAAACAACAACCTATGGCAACGAAGGATCATAACACATAGCAAGATATTCACATCTCTGTCTTTAATCCAACATCATTAAATCATACACATATTACCATTTAATTCCAGTTAGAGCACAATATACAAACTATTATACCAAAAATCTTCATTTATAATGCCGTTGTTATGCGATTTATAAATGCAATGAAATTGAAATCATCCATTATATCAAAATCATTTTCTGTACGGGTTCCGCACCGGAACTCACCAAGTTGAAAACCATTTTCAAAAACGTTCCAAAATGCCAAAAAGGCCGATGACGGTAATACTTTCCAAATACTCACCAAAAGTCATTTTCCATATACCAAATACCGTCATCAAATACCATTTGAAATTACAAGGCGTAGACGCGGAAACTCAATAGTTTCAAAATATACGTTAAGTCACCCGACAAAAGATTTAGGAAAAAGGGTCAACGAAATAATTCAAATTTACGAACCCGAAAGGTCATTTTAAAACACACACTATTTGGTAAAAGTACCCAAAGAGTCATTTTGGACTTTACACACGCAGCGGACAAGAACACAGTTCAAATTACACATAATCACACACAACAATTGTTATTCATGAACAACACACATAGAGTACGGTCTCAAACGGTCAGCCTAACAATCGCAAAAGTTAGACTTACGGCCAGAATGTAGTTTCCGAGCTTCTGCTCAGACCGATTAGGGTATGATTTAACAGAGACTTAGCGTGCGCTAGCCATGCCACGTTAGCGCGCGCTAGCTATTCTAATTCAGCAACACATTCATGAGCATATACTAAATGATACCAAAAGTCAAAAGGTTAAAAATAGACAGCAACATACGAATCCAAACGCCAACCATTTACATCCTCACTACATAACTTTAACCGAAATTCATGAAACCGAAAAGTTGAAGGCGAAAGTCACGTCTCAAGTAAATTTTTGATAGACCTCGTTTGAGCATTTAAAAATCAATTTTAAAAATTTTCAATGCAAGATGAACATAAAATACATGTAGTTTAATTCCCAAAAATCTTTGGTCTCGAGGTCATCATCCGAAAATCAAATCATTTTTCCTTCTCGAAGGATATTTTTAAATAGAATTTACGTGACTCCCCAAAACATTTGGAGTTTAAAATATCACATTGATAAACTTTTATTGAATAACCAATCCGAAACATCGCTCTTGTAAAAGCAATTTCACACAAGGTATATATATATATATATATATATATATATATATATATATATATATATATACATACCGGTACTACTCTTTGTCCCAGCGCAATACGAGAATCAAACAAGTATGGTGTAAGTATTCACGAGGCACAATTAAACTCCACATAATAATACAGAATCACATAAACTCGTATAACACGAGACACAACAAAGTAGGGAGACTTACATCCACAGATCACATGAAGATGATGGTTGCGCCTCGATACTAATCACGACCGACAACTCAGACGACGCATCGCGACACCACTCAGTCAGACCAAATCTGACAAGACAAGACCCGACAACACACAACTCAACCCGACAGCCTAGGTTTCCTCAACCTAAGCTCCGATACCATATTCTGTAACACCCCCAAACCACTCGGGAATATTACAGCGCGGCAGACCCTCTCCGCGAGGATCTACCAGGCTAAATACAAAACAATGCATCACTTCACATGCCTACATGGCTACGTAAAGGACCGTTAGACCGATTTGGTCTTATATCACAACACACACAACAATACATACAAGATCCTTGCCCAGAACACATACCCACGCAGGGGCTAGAATACAATAACACTTCCATAATTCGAGAAAATAACACATCGGAGGGATAACCAACACGACTCTACCAAATACTCTATAATTGGTCTTCACGTGATTAGTATCTTCGTCTTCCATCATCCTTCGTATCGATCCTGTGGTTCGCTCTCCAGCTACCTGCAAGTACCTGGGCGCAATACAGACATCCACCCCCCGAATACTCGGGGGTTAGCAAAACTCCACTGTTTTGCTAGTGCAAGTATAAAACAGAAATACACGCCATACACAACGTGCTTCAAGAATGTAATAATCTTGGGTATATTTCCCGAGATAATTCACTTAATCAAAACAGTTTGATTTATAAAAGGTAGGAATAGAACCATGTATCTCATACAAAATATTTTATGGTCTCGGGAGTTTGAAAACATTTGGAATAAAGTAATTCTCAAGTCTTTCGAAAACACTTAGGGACATGGCCCAAAATCATCTTTCCAAAATACGACTCCAATAATAAAACGCGGGTTCGCAACCCAATTCACAACACACGGGGTCCAAGACCCAGATCATAAGCCACGGGGTCCACGACCCCAAATTACAGAACACATATTCCTAAGGATTATTTGCGTCCCGTGCTAACAAGCCACGAACCTCAGATGCTCCCGTAGAACATACCCGAGTGAATAACCCAATAGGAAACCATACCAAATCACATGTCCTCGTGACAATAGTCACGGAACCATTCCAAACCACAACCATAAGTTATCCCGGCATCGCGCTAACAAGCCACGAACCTTGGAGTCCCCGCAAGACATACCCGATGATAACCCCCACAAGTTATCCCGGCATCGGGCTAGCAAGCCCCGAACCTCGGAGTCCCCCCAAGACATACCCAGATTGGAAAACCCTACGGTCACGCCTGACCCATACTAACAAGTATGGATCCCGGAGATTCAACAATCCTACCCAGAGGCACATCATTTTCAACGATCACATAACAATGAGCAGAATATCAAGCCAAGCAACACTTAAACATCACAACCTCCTTTCAAAGGAGTAACAACTAATATCACACACAATATATTCTTACCGAACAAGTACACATAACATTACGTAATCCCCGGAAAAGGATTACGGTCTAATAAACTCGTTCAAAGTGATCATAGCATCTTTCAACATACAAAACCAACACACATATTCCGAGAACGCATATATTCACATAATACATGAATTACCGTTGAAAGACAACATTTATCGAGAACATACCGATCCTTTTTTTACGTTCATTAAACATTGGGTTTCGCATGAAATCATTTATCAATAATTACGCCTACGAAACATGAAACGTATGGACAAGATACTTGCCTCGACACCACGAGCAACCGAACAACGAACGGACACGGTCGGATAATTCTCGAGCTTCCAAAAACGACCAAGGATTCGGCAATCCCACGAATACTATGAAAATAACATCACCACGAATCAATAACACTAATCGAATTCCGAAACGATCGTAAAACAACAAGGATCTAAGTGTTCTCAAAGAAATCAAGAATCGTTGATCCGGGCGATAAAAATCGATGAACGGTTAACAAAATCTGAAGATTATGGTCAAGACAAACACGAACAAATAACCGATCGGATGAGATCGGTTAAGAATCACAAATCCAAGCAAAAAACCCAAATTTAAGAAAATAGGGTTCTAAAAAGAGATTACCTTGATTTGGACCAAGAAGACGATTAGATGTTGTTAAACATCTACAAATCCGCTCAAAGATGAAGTTAGAAGAAAAGATCGGTCATAATCGCCTCTGGAGCTCACTCCCCTCGGAAGGGATGAAGAAAAGTGGGAAATGACGACTTAATGCTACTGTCCAGTATTTATACTGGATAGTTATTAGTGCCCGCTAAATACCCTGCATTAGCGTGCGCTAACGGGTCAACGCTCCAGAGAAACTGCCTATAACAAAGTTAGCGTGCGCTAGCTAAAAGCCGTAGCGTGTGCTAACGGGTCACAAAACCAGTCCAGTAGCCCCTGGACAGAACTGCACCTACCGGGTAGCATGCGCTAGAAAGAAGAGAGAGCGTGCGCTAAGCAGTCGATAGCGTGCGCTAGCTATCGGCCTTAGAGTGCGCTAATAAAGCTCCAGTCCCAGTCCAGTAGCTACTGGACTGCCTCTGGACTGCTAGTTAGCGTGCGCTGCACATTCAGTAGCGTGCGCTAAACACCACGCAGTAGCGTGCGCTATGCCTCAAGCATTAGCGTGCGCTACACCACAAAAACTCAAAAACTCACATAGTGATCCGAAACGCTTCCAAACACGTGTCCCAACAAGACACACCCAACATGGTACAATATTCCAATGATGAGGGCAATAACAATCCGATAAAACCCCGAAAACTCAACGATTCTGGAACAAAAATCTCGGGTATTACAGATCGTCCTTGTCATAAGCGGACGAGTCAATCTTCTAAAATAGGCGATCGTCAACAGTGCCACCTCACCCTATGTTTTCAACTTCGGAGCGAGCTGGGGGGCAATTGTTGTGAGGCGATTAATACGCTTCGATGGCGATCGGCATAATAATCAAGAGCCAGCCATAGAAGACGGATGCTGGGCAAGCGCCTAGCGGTCGACTTCCAAGTCGATCGTCTATTAGCATCTGGCGATTGCCTATAATATCCGACTGTAGTGTAATATCTGCAATTTCGGATTTTTGGTAATTTTCTTTTTTCCGCGGAGGTCCGTTTCGACAACTTTCTTGGGACCGTCTCCTCATTCTGAGAATGATTAATTCTGCACTTTTTGTCATCTCAGTTCGTTTCGGTATTGTTTTGTTGAGTTCCGTTTTTCTTAACGACTTTTCCGCACTCGAGTTCGATTCTCGTGAATCTCGTTTGAAATTACTGTTTCGAGTTTCCCGAAAGTCCGTTTAACTTTGTTAGACGTGTTGTGAACTTCGGTTTGGTTATTCGATCACGTATCGTGATTTTCGGACGTTTTGGGCCATTTTTGTAATTTCCCAAAGTTTGGGGTAATTACCTTCCGTTGTCGAATTTCGAGCCTTCGGATGGTCGGAATCATGTGTTCTATTAGCTCTTAGATTCGTCTTTGCGAGTACTTCGTAACCGTATCTTCGGTTCGTATTCAGGTTCGGGTTTCGGGGTCGTTCGGATCGTCGTTGTGATTCTTCATTTTGTGCCTGGAGGTCTTGGCCCGACACAGCGAAACGGCCCTGGCAATGGCCGAGCGCCGTGTCCTGCGCCGGGTCAGCCAGGACCGGCAGCTTGCCGAGACACGGCCGAGACACCCGGCGCTGGTGTGGGCCGTTTGCTGCGCCGTGTCCGGCATATGGCCGAGCAGTCGGTTTTTTCATCATTTTTCTCACACGTTCCATCCTCTTCCGCGGCTGGAGCTTTGATTATCATGGATGGATGTTGTTAGGTGTTAAATCCATGAAGTTTCTGAATCCATAACATCGATTAATCCTTCCATAACTTGCTCCGATCGACCGAATCAGGGTAAGTTTTCTTAAAATCTAGTTTTGGGGATTTTGTTCGATTTGTCCGTTTAATCTGTTTTAACTCAGAATAGTGATGGATTGATGATTGTTAAGCTATATTATATCGAATTCCTTGTTATTCCACGGTTAGATTGCCACGGATTTGTTGTTTCATTGAGTATTTTATCGACGCCTTGAAGGTGTTCGATAAAATGTCACAAAGAGAATTCAAGCGTTCTACGATTATTCTTCCTCGTTCGTTCATTAATTTATTGATGGTATGATGTTAGGGTCAGATTTCTCGCAAAGAATTCGAGTCGGAACCCTTTCGTCGTTGTCTTCTTCGGGGTCCGAGCTTCCCGGTCGAATCGTGTTCTTCGGAGTATTCGGTATTAAGGCAAGTATTTTACTATACGAATTGTCTTGTGAATAGGTACGTCGTGTTATGGTTGTGATGAATTTGGTTTACTTTCGTGAATATGCTTCGTAAGAATTAATTATTATGAATGATTGATGGTAGCGATAATACCCTCACTTAGCTAACGTCGTGAAATTGTGTTGGTCGTGTTGATCATCTAAGTTTGTGCTGGGTATGGTTGGTCATTGTTGAGTTGTTGTGAGGATTATGATAATTGTGTTCTTTTGGTTTACATACTTGATTATACATTTCGGTGTAATGTGGAATGGCTTGATATTTGATGATTATAAGTTGTGTCGTGTCGATGTGTGTGTGTGTGTGTTCCAGGTAGGGTCTGACGAGGCCTCTGGAGTTCGGTACATGATGTGTACGAACAAAGTGTGTGATCCAGGTAGGGTCTGACGATACCTCTGGAGTTCGGTACATGATGTGTACGAACGATGTGTGTGGCCGGGTAGGGTCCGTTGAGGCCTCCGGAGTTCGGTACATGATGTGTACGAACAGTGTGTGTGGCTGGGTAGGGTCCGTTGAGGCCTCCGGAGTTCGGTACATGATGTGTACGAACAGTGTGTGTGGTCCGGGTAAGGTCTGTCGAGGCCTATGGAGTTCGGTACATGATGTGTATGAACAATGATCGTGTAGCAGTGATTGTTTGGGTAACATTTTAAATATGGGTCTCGGACTCATAATGATATATTATCTAGTGTGCTTTGAAACGAGAATCGGGCTAAGGCCCTAATGTTTACGAAAAGGTTTTGTAAATTGGGACTCGAGGTCCAAAAGAATTTCTGCTTTAAAAATCCCCGAGATGATGTGTTCCTTTTCAAATATCTCTTACTTGAGTTCGAAATTCTAAAACTTCTCGGGAACATTTTGATAATTGATTTCCATATTAAATTCGTAGTTGCTATTTACTTGTTGCATTTCGTATCGTTTTATACTTGCATTAGTAAAACAGTGGAGTTTTACTAACCCCCGAGTAATCGGGGGGTGGATGTCTGTTCTGCGTCCAGGTACATGCAGGTTTAGGGGAGCAGTCACAGGATTGGCACAAGGGGATGACGAGCTGCGATACTAATCAAGAGTCGAGAGTTGGTAGAGTTTGGTTGTATTGTTAGAGTTGATTCAGTCTTCCGCTGTATTGTGTTTCGACCCCTGTGTGGGTAATGTTGTTAGTCGATTACATTGATAGAGTTGTGTGACCTCATCGGTCTGTGTGTTTATGTGTAAGTGACCTTAACGGTCTGTATTATTATATTGTTTGACCCTGGCCGGGCGAGAATTTAGTTGTTTATGGATGTTTAGCCTGGTAGATCCTTGTGGAAAGGGTCTATGGCGTGTAATATTCCCATATGGTTTTGGGGGTGTTACATTTATGGTATCGGAGCTTAGGTTGCGGAAACCTAGGCTGTCGGGTCGAGTCGAGTCGTGGTTTGTCGAGTAATGTGTTGTCTTGTCGTTCGAGTCGTCAGGTGACAAGTTGAGTTGTGCGTAGTCACAACGTGTCGGATATGTTGTCGGATGAGATTAGTATCGTGGGCGACCGTCATCTTCGTGCGGCCTGTGGACGTAAGTCTCCTCTTCTATGCGAAGTACCTGTGTATCATGATTTTATCTAAATGAGTTAATTGCGGTGCATAATTTTATTTGCACGGTGTTGTGAATATAGTTGTATTTTATATGTGTGACATATTGTATATGTATAAAACTGGGCCTATTGTTGTTTTACCTTTGAACCACTGTGAGGGGTGGTATGGTGTGAAAATTGAGAACCTTGTTGGGTTTCGAATAAGGTATCGACTTGAGTTCGTGAGAAACTTCGAGGAATGGTTTTGTTATATGTTTAAACTATGTTGTGAGATGTATTCAATTGGATTGTGCATGTTGGACTGTATTCCCTTTTCCGCTGCGTGAGTTCTTTTGTAATGGCTTTCGGTATTTTACCGGCTGAGTTTTATTTCGAAAACTGATTCCCTTAACCGAGTTTTTGGCATTATGGCCTTGATCGTTTTGGCGAAATTCTTATGACGGTATTTAGTATTTTGTAAATGGCTTTTTTGAGTTTTTGAAATATTACCGTCATCGACCTTTTTGGCGTTTTGTAAATGGTTTTTAGCCTGGTGGGTTCCGGCGCGGGACCCACGGCGCTATAATGTTCCGTGTAATTATCTGAAATTTTTGGGCATTCTAGCCCATTGAATTATCTTTGAAAACTTTGAGTACCTTAGAAAATAAATTTCGAGACGTACTTTTAAAATGAATTATTTTCTCGTGCTACATCTAAGGTGCCACAATATGTTTCAAAATTCTTCTACCTCGAGGACCAAAATGTTTTGAGATATTTCCAATGTTTTAGAAACACTTTTACTTAGACCCGAGGGTCGAATATTTCCGAAAGTTTTTCACGAAAAGAAAGTGTCCTCATTTTTATCGAATGCGAAATAGTTTTCCAAAGTCTCAATAACGATGTTTCACGATTGTACTTTTTTTGAAGGATGATACTCAAGATCAATCGGTGTTTCCAAAATTATTTTCAAAAGGAGGTTTTCGTTTTTAAAACCTATCCATTCCCGTTTGAGGGCTGGGTATGTATGTATGATGTTCGCGTTGTCGTTATGATGTTTGCTCCCGAGTATGATCGAATTGGTGGCATGAACGTCGAGGCGTTGCCACGCATTTGTTGTACTAGCCCTCTGTGAGAGGTGTGAACTGGTGTTTACTGTTTATCGCCTCGTGGTGATTTGCGTGTTGTCGCACGAGTGTGAGATGTTGAAGTTTGGGTTTGTACGTTTTTGTACATGTGTGATTGTTTCATAATGTTTGTAATTATGTGCTGGTTATCGTTCGGGCCGTTGAGGTCGCCGAACGATACCGTCGTTGTTGTAGTGTTTGTGTGTGTATTATTTTACGATGGTAATCGTTGTATATGATGTGTTATGATTCTTTGTTGTGCTGAGTTGGCATCTCCGCTATATTGTTTTGCGACGTTATGCCCCATTGTATCTAGCATTTGTATTTTCAGTATGCCGAGCCGAGGTGTTTCAATCGTGATGTGCCGGGGCATGCACGTGTAAATTGTCCTTCTCGTCAGTAACGCGTTTCAAGTGCGAACTCGAGGGACACCGAATTCAGTTTTTCGAATTGGCTACTGAGACTTTCGGAGTTCGCGCTTCAGCACAGATATCAGGATCGGCTCTGAGAGACCCATGGGAGATTTTCCTGTCGGATGCTTTTTGTGTTGTTACCTTGTTTCCATTGTTGTGAGTTGCGGGGACGACATTTCTTTTATAAGAGGTCGTATGTAATACCCGTACTATATTTGACTTCTGCAGTTTCTCCTTCTAAATTCTATCGACTTGCACGTGTTCGTCGATACTTTTTGAACTTGTTTGATGTCTCAATTGTCATCGTTCGAACTGGTTGTGACCTTATTTCAGATCGACCTGTTTGTCATCTTGACCTTTCCGAGTTCGGTTCAATTCTTGTGAACCTTGTTTGGAAGTAAGATCTTTCACTTTCTACCAGTTCTTTTAATGTCTGGAGTTGAAGTGGGGACTTCGGAGTCATTGCTCGACTGTTGTCATTCGATTATTGTTGTTCGATCGTTGTTGCTCGATCATTGTTATTTGATCATTATTGTTCGATCATTGTTATTTGATCGTTGTTGTTCGATCATTGTTATTTGATCGTTGTTGTTCGATCATTGTTATTTGATCAATGTTGTTCGATCATTGTTATTTGATCGTTGTTGTTCGAACGGGGTTGTCTGACTGTTGTTGCCTGATCTCGTACTGCGAAGAATTGTCGTTCACCGTTAGTCAACTGTTTCGAGTGTGGCCAAGTGGGTCACCGAGCGGTGCATTGTGAGACCGTTGCCAAGATGTTCGGGAATTGGGTTTTCGTTCCTACTCGGGGAGTGCCTAGTGGTGTCCCGTGATGTAGTTCTGTATCGTACTTCGTGCTGTAATTTGTGTAGAAATTGATATTTGTTGCGTGAACTTTTTGGTTTTGTTTGTATTCTACCATGATGTTTTATTTTAAGTTTCGGGATGAAACTTATTTTTAATAGGATAGAATGTAATGTCCGGTATTCTCGTTTTCTGTTATCTTGAATTGTTTGTGTCTTGACGTCGGACATTTTCTTGTTGACGAGAATCGGAATGAATTCTATCATAATACTATATTTGTTTCTACCGCATAGTCATTGTGGTCGGGTGCGACTTGTTGTCGCATGCGTTTCTTTGATTAAATGTGTGCATGTGATGTGTTGTTAATTACTCGTTGTTGTTTTGAAACATAGTCGGTGGCGTTGTGTTAGTCGTCGTGGGCGTGTTTTCACACCGTATATTCCTTTGCATTGCTTGTAACGTTTCGCCGTTGGGCGCGATTTTTTTTGGTTCTTGTGTATCTCGTTGAGTTTTCCTGGCGGGATATTGCTTCTCCCTACTTGATTTAAGTTTCGGGACGAAACTTCTTTTAAGGAGGGTAGAATGTAATATCCGCAATTTCGGATTTCCGGTAATTTTCTTTTTTCGGCGGAGGTCCGTTTCGACGACTCTCTTGGGACCGTGTCGTCATTCTGAGAATGATTAATTTTGCACTTTTTGTCATCCGAGTTCGTTTCGGTATTGTTTTGTTGAGTTCCGTGTTTCTTAACGACTTTTCTGCACTCGAGTTCGATTCTCGTGAATCTCGTTCGAAATTACTGTTTCGAGTTTCCCGTAAGTCCGTTTAACTTTGATAGACGTGTTGTGAACTTCGGTTTGGTTATTCGATCACGTATCGTGATTTTCGGACATTTTGGGCCATTTTCGTAATTTCCCAAAGTTTGGGGTAATTACCTTCCGTTGTCGAATTTCGAGCCTTCGGGTGGTCGGAATCGTGTGTTCTATTAGCTCTTAGATTCGTCTTTGCGAGTACTTCGTAACCGTATCTTCGGTTCGTATTCAGGTTCGGGTTTCGGGGTCATTCCGATCGTCGTTGTGATTCTTCATTTTGTGCCTGGAGGCTGCTGGCCTAACCTGGGCGAAACGGCCCTAAAAACGGTGCTGCCGAGCGCCGTGTCCTGCGCCGGGTCGGCCAGGACCGGCAGCCTGGCCGAGACACCCGGCGCTGGTGTGGGCCGTTTGCTGCGCCGTGTCCGGCAGCAGTATATATATGGCCGAGCAGTCGGTTTTTTCATCATTTTTCTCATTCGTTTCATCCTCTTCCGTGGCTGGAGCTTTGATTATCATGGATGGATGTTGTTAGGTGTTAAATCCATGAAGTTTCTGAGTCCATAACATCGATTAATCCTTCCATAACTTGCTCTGATCGACCGAATCAGGGTAAGTTTTCTTAAAATCTAGTTTTGGGGATTTTGTTCGATTTGTCCGTTTAATCCGTTTTAACTCAGAATAGTGATGGATTGATGATTGTTAAGCTATATTATATCGAATTCCTTGTTATTCCACGGTTGGATTGCCATGGATTTTTCGTTTTATTGAGTATTTTATCGACGCCTTGAAGGTGTTCGATAAAATGTCACAAAGAGAATTCGAGCGTTCTGTAATATCCGTAGTTTTCCATTTTTAGCAGTTTCCATTTTTGGTGTATGTCTATTTTTATAGACTCGCTTGTAACCGTTTCGACATTTTGAATCTATTTTGTTCTTGGAGTTTTTCTATTTGGATGAGTTTTGATGATGTTTTCACGTAATTTCGTTTTATGGCATGTTTTGCCGTATGAACATTCGATTCTTGTAAAACTCATTCGTTTTCATTATTTCTTGGTTTGTACAAGTTCGTATGGTTGAGTTGGTCATGTGGAGACTTTCGCTTTGTAAATCTGACGTCGTTTCGTGATTTTCGGGCACTTGGGCCATTTTTGTAATTTCCTAATAGTTTAGGGAACCTTAGTTTCGTTGTCGCATTACGGACCCTCCGGTGGTCGGAATTGTATTTTCTTTCAGCTCTTAGCTCCATCGTCTTGTATGCTTTGCGTCTATGTTCCTGGATTCTGGTCTCGTCGTGCGTTTCGTGTTTTATACCCTCGGCAGCAGCTTAGTGCTGATGTGACATCAGCAGTGCTGAACTGCTGTGTAGGTAGCGCACGCTACCCCTGTTCCCTTGCATACGCTATCGATGTGCAGTTAGCGTACGCTAACGCCTTATTATTAGCGTACGCTAACGAAGGGTGGCAGTAGCCACTGGACCTGTCACAGCCCCATTAGCGCGCGCTACATATGACGATTAGCGTGCGCTAACTCCACTGAACATATAAGTCAGACGCTTCGTAATGTTAGCTTATTTCTTTTCTCTTTGTTTCTTCGACGTGCGACCTCAGAGACGATTTCCACCAGTTCTATTCGGAGTTCTCTTCAAATTCCATCACGGTAGAATCGAGCCATCGTATCATAATCAGCATAATCACCTTTCATCAGCCGAATTAAAGGTAATTCCTCAGGAACCCTAATTTTGACGAATTTGGGGGATTTCGGGAATTTAGGGTTTAGTTCTGAATTGTTCATCTATATTACGATATTCTTTACCGATTGTGATTAGTGAGTGATTCTTAATCCAACTTTCTTGTTTTTAATCCGCGAATTATCGATACGGGGAGATTTTGTGTAAACCCTCGCCCGTATCGATTGATCGTTCATTGCCGTATCATGTAATCGGGGTTATGGGTGTATTCCATTAGAGTATTGTTGTCCGTGGGGACTGAACTGTATTGGTCCTTCGTTTAGGAACCGTCGTTTTCCACCCGGACCATTCGTAGTCGTGCTTCAACTTCGTTTCTTCAAGAATGTCTCAAAGGCAAGTACTTTACATTTGTTTACATGTTCTAGTATTTGAATTATGGCTGTATCGTGGTTGTTGTGGATGGTTATGTGTATGTTCAACTAGGGACGGTCCGACGGGGCCTCTAGGGATACGTATTGCCGTGAGTGTGCGTATCGCGAACTGTGGTTAGCTACCCAGGGATGTCCGACGGGGCTCTGCGGGGTACGGTGGCCGTGAGTCTCGTACCAACGGTTAACTTTGAGTTGTGATTTGATGGAGATAATGTGTTTTGTGATTGTACATCATAAATATTCCGGAATATAAAATATTTTCTAAAATGACTTTTGGCGCATATATTCATCTGATTAGAATGTAGTTCAAATGGATTGTACTTGCACTAGCAGTTGTCGCTAACCCCTTAAATGGGGGAAATACTTTTTGTATTTCAGGTATTGATCGTGGGGACAAGCGAGTACCCGAGCCGTACGAGGATGATGGGCAAGCATGATATTGTCCAGAAGTTGATTATTGGTGTCTTGTCTGTCAATTATTATTAATGTCTGATTTTGGGATTCTGTATTATAAAATTTGTTTAAGTACTCGAGTACTTCCGATTTGAATTTGTTAATGTTGTGTTCCCGTGTTGGGAAAATGGATTTGATGTCAGAATTTCATTTGTCGGTTATAGTCTTTTATTTAGCTTGTCGTTTTATTTATGATGGTTTGTCGTTGTCGAATGTCTCGTTTGGTACGTTAGCCTGGTGGATTCCACAGTGTGGGTTCCACGGCACTGTAATATACCCTGAACGTCTTGGGGGTGTTACAGAATATGGTATCAGAGCCAGGTTTATGGATACCTAGGCTGTCGGTTATTTGGGTCTAGTTAAGTGTCGTTTTTGGGACAGTATCACTGCTATGCCATCATCTCAGCACGCCGGTGCGCGTAAGTTTTCCTAACTTGACTCATTTCATCGTTATGTTCTATTCCTGTCTTGGTATCTTGTTGTGTTTTGCGTTTGAATTGTACTTACCCGTTGCTTCTTCAGAATTCCTGCTGGTAGAGGACGCGGACGCGGTCGCGGACGCGGTAGGGGACGTGGCGCAGCCGGTGGGGCGGCCATGTCCGATCACTCGGGAACTGATTCGGCGATGCCTTCCTTGTCGAACAGTGTTCCCCCTAGTTCCGGAGGTCAGCAGGACCAGTCTGCTAGCTCCGGTAATGCACATGAGAATGTTGGAGTGGCCAACATTTTGCAGCAGGTAGCGAACCAGATGACACTACTGACTCAGGCCATTCTTGTCGGCCAAGCTAATGCCAACCCGGTTCCGCCTACTGGATCCGGTAATGATAAGCTACTTCAGGACGTGATTCGTATGCGTCCTCCGCAGTTTGATGGTGCTTCCGACCCTTCTGGTTGGGAGAATTGGCTATTCGAGATGGAGAAAGTGTTTGAGGCTGCTAATTGTTCCGAGGAGAGGAAAGTACCCATTGCTCAGTACTTCCTCGCCAAGGAGGCAGCAACGTGGTGGCAAGCGGTAAAACCGCGTGACCGAGCAGCTACGTGGGCAGAGTTTCGGGATCTGATGGAAGACGAATTCTGTCCTTGGCCAGTGAAAGAGGGGAAGATCCGAGCCTTCTTTGAGGCTAAGCCCCAAGATGTTCCTATATCTCAACCTATCAAAGACTACAATCAATAGTTGCATTATGTGAGAAACCAAGTCCGCGATGAGCTTGATAAGATCCGCCACTTTGACATGCGGATGAAACCGAGGGTGCGCCACTACATGTCTGGTCTGGGGTGCACGACTTTGAAAGAATATCAGAATAAAGCGATGGCTTACGAGATGTCGTTTTCTGCGACAGAGACGGCAGCTGAAGGAAAGAAGCAGAAGACCTCCGCCGGCCGGGAGGCAAGTCAGGAGGGTATCCGAAGGCTCAGTCTGGTTCGCGAGTCTTCGGGAGTCAGTCGCCATCAGTTGGTCGAGGAAACGGTTCTAGGTCTTCTCCTGCTGATTCCGTTCGTGGTCCTACGTGCTTCAACTGCAGTCGTCCGGGCCACATGATGAGTGAATGTGATAGGCCTCCGATTCAGTGTCTTTCTTGTGGTCGTATGGGTCATCGTGCTAAGTTTTGTACGGATGCAGCTCGGGCTCCAGTTACTCAGATATCAGCACCAGCCGCGGGAGAGCCGAGTGTGAATCAGGCACCGACAGTTCCTCAGCCACAGCAGAGTTTTGGTAGAGGTCGAGGACGTGGTCAGCCTTCTATAGGGGTAGCTTCTAGTGCGGGGTCTGTTCCACCCCGAGTGTACGAGATGAGACGAGCAGGGGATCCTGATGCGACGGTGGCTACAGGTACCGTCCACATCCTTGATCATCTTGTTTCCGTATTGCTCGATTCTGGTGCTACGCATTCTTTTATATCTATGGATTGTGTGCGTCGTCTGCATATTGATTGCTTGGTTGCGTGTGAACCATTTGTTGTTAAACTGCCTAGTGGGGATAGCATCGTGGGGGATCGCGAGGTTAGAGATTTTCGAGTGAGTATCACGGGGAGGGTTTGGCCTTCTAATCTGATTGCGGTAGATATTAGAGATGAGGATTTGATTCTGGGTGAGGATTGGCTGGACCGTCATGGGGCGATCATGAATTATAGAACGAGAACCGTTTCGATGTTAGCCTCCGACGGTACCGAGCATTCTTTTGTGGGGCGTAAACGGAGTAGCCAGAGACTACTGATCAGTGCCTTGAGGGCGGTGAGACTCCTTCGAGGAGGTTGCACGGGCTATTGGTGTTACGCTTTGAGATCGGAAGAAGGGGGAGTCGAGCTCTCATCTATTCCGGTAGTATGTGAGAATCTTGATGTTTTTCCAGACGAGTTGCCGGGTTTTCCGCCGGATCGAGAAGTTGAGTTTACCGTCGATTTAGAGCCGGGTGCAGCACCGATTTCTAAGACGCCATACCGTATGGCGCCCGCCGAGATGCTTGAGTTGAAGAAACAGTTGGGAGAGTTGCTAGACATGGGGTATATTCGACCGAGTGCTTCACCTTGGGGCGCACCGGTCCTGTTTGTGAAGAAGAAGGATGGGTCACTTCGTTTGTGTATCGACTACCGAGCGTTGAACAAAGTGACCATCAAAAATAAGTACTCGCTCCCGAGGATTGATGACTTGTTTGATCAGTTGCAAGGGGCAACCATGTTTTCGAAGATTGATTTGAGATCGGGGTATTATCAGCTCCGAGTGAAGGATACCGATGTTCCGAAGACGGCCTTTCGGACGAGATACGGACACTACGAGTTTGTGGTTATGCCTTTTGGGCTAACCAACGCCCCAGCCGTGTTCATGCAGCTTATGAACAAAGTTTTTATCGAGTACCTCGATAAATGTGTAGTCGTCTTTATCGACGATATTTTGATTTACTCGAGGAACGAGGAGGAGCATGCCCGTCATTCACATATTGTGTTAGACATTTTGAGAACTCAACATCTTTTTGCGAAGTTCTCAAAGTGCGAGTTTTGGTTACGGGAGGTTATGTTTCTCGGTCATGTGATCTCGGCCGAGGGTGTTCGTGTGGACCCACATAAGGTAGAGGCAGTGTTGGATTGGGCGCCGCCCAAGAACGTGAAAGAGGTCCGCAGTTTTCTGGGATTAGCCGGATATTACCGCAGATTCGTCGAGGGGTTCTCTAAGATCGCTTGACCGCTGACTCAGTTGTTACAGAAGTCAGAGAAGTTTGTGTGGACCGATGAGAGGCAGAATAGTTTGGAGGAGTTGAAGAAGCGGTTGACGACCGCTCCCGTTTTGGCTTTACCGAGTGGTAATGATGGTTTCTCCGTTTATAGTGATGCTTCGGGCCAAGGGCTTGGATGCGTACTTATGCAGCACGGGAGGACGATTGCCTATGCTTCCCGTCAGTTGAAGCCGTATGAATTGAATTACCCTACGCACGATCTTGAGTTGGCCGCAGTCGTATTTGCGTTGAAGATCTGGCGTCATTACTTATATGGCTCGTCGTGTCAGATTTTCACCGATCACAAGAGCCTAAAGTACATTTTCACCCAGAAAGAGCTCAATATGAGACAGAGGAGATGGTTGGAATTAATTAAGGATTACGATCTCAAGATCCTTTATCATCCGGGCAAGGCTAATGTGGTAGCAGATGCCTTGAGCCGGAAATCGGTATCGCTTCGAGCGCTTGAGTTGCTTACGGCCCAGTCGGGACTTCAGCGAGAGTTTATGAGGTTGAGCATTGAGGTTGTACTGCCAGAGAGTTCCGGGCAGTTGCGTACTCTTGAGATTTCTTCATCTCTGGTCGAGGACATTAAATCGGGACAGTTGGAGGACCCGATGTTTATTCAGCTTCGGGAGAGTGTAAGG
Source organism: Orobanche coerulescens (assembly GCA_033398695.1). Classification (NCBI taxonomy): domain Eukaryota; kingdom Viridiplantae; phylum Streptophyta; class Magnoliopsida; order Lamiales; family Orobanchaceae; genus Orobanche; species Orobanche coerulescens. The sequence goes on along the minus strand of JAWKAU010000193.1, from coordinate 102,311 downwards.
AAAGGGAAAGCCCCGGGATTCGTTATTCATGAGGATGGAGTGTTGAGATTCCGAGGTCGGCTGTGCGTTCCGAACGACTCGGAATTGAGACAGAGTATCATGCGAGAGGCTCATGCATCACCTTACTCAGTCCATCCGGGCTCGAGTAAAATGTATAAAGATCTGAGGAAAAATTTCTGGTGGAACGATATGAAGAAGGAGGTAGTTCAGTTTGTGGCTAAGTGTTTGACTTGTCAGCAAGTCAAGATTGAGCATCAGCGGCCAGCCGGATTATTGAAACCACTTCCGCTCCTAATGGAAGTGGGAGGACATCTCTATGGATTTTGTCACGAGTTTGCCGAGGACGAAGACTGGTATGAATATGGTGTGGGTGATTGTAGACCGACTGACTAAGTCGGCACATTTTCTGGGCATCAAGGATACTTGGGGTCCAGAAAAGTTGGCTCGTGTCTTTATCGCACATATAGTGAGACTTCATGGTACGCCGAAGACTATTATCTCAGATAGAGATGGCCGATTTGTATCGCATTTTTGGCAGGCGATACATAAGGCATTGGGGACACGATTACGTCTGAGCACTTCTTTCCATCCCCAGACCGATGGACAGTCCGAACGTACCATTCAGACGTTCGAGGATTTGTTGCGCGCGTGTGCATTAGATTGGAGTAGTGACTGGGAGGATCATCTGGCTTTAATTGAGTTTACTTATAATAATAGCTGGCACGCGTCGATTAAGATGGCACCGTATGAGGCACTTTATGGCCGATCACCGATATGTTGGTATGAGCCATCCGATTTGGTTGGCACCGAGCCGGACCTTGTGTTGGAGACGAGGGAGAAAGTTGAATTGATTAGAAAGAGGATGTTGGCTGCTCAGAGTTGACAAAAGTCTTATGCGGATGTTAGGCGTAGACCTTTGGAGTTTGAAGTGGGAGATCATGTTCTGTTGAGAGTGTCTCCGACGAAAGGAGTTTTCCGTTTTGGGAAGAAGGGGAAACTCAGCCTGAGATATATTGGACCTTTCTTGGTATTGGAGAAAGTCGGTGAGTTAGCGTACCGTTTGGCGTTACCTCCGTCGCTGAGTCATGTTCATAGCGTATTTCACGTTTCCCAGTTGAGGAAGTACGTTCCGGACCCATCCCACATTATTGACTTTGGGGACGTGGAGATTGAGAAGGATGTTACGTTTGAAGAGAGGCCCGTCAGAATTTGGGAGCGTCGTGACAAAAGTTAAGGCACAAAACCATTCCTTTGGTTAAGGTGCAATGGTCGAGGCACGGAGTAGAAGAAGCGACGCGGGAGTTAGAGGAGGATATGCGTTCGAGGCATCCCGAACTTTTTGATTCTTAAGTTTCGGGACGAAACTTTATTTTAGAGGGGGAGAATGTAATATCCGTAGTTTTCCATTTTTAGCAGTTTCCATTTTTGGTGTATGTCTATTTTTATCGACTCGCTTGTAACCGTTTCGACATTTTGAATCTATTTTGTTCTTGGAGTTTTTCCATTTGGATGAGTTTTGATGATGTTTTCACGTAATTTCGTTTTATGGCATGTTTTGCCGTATGAACATTCGATTCTTGTAAAACTCATTCGTTTTCATTATTTCTTGGTTTGTACAAGTTCATATGGTTGATTTAGTCATGTGGAGACTTTCGGTTTGTAAATCCGACGTCGTTTCGTGATTTTCGGGCACTTGGGCCATTTTTGTAATTTCCTAATAGTTTAGGGAACCTTAGTTTCGTTGTCGCATTACGGACCCTCCGGTGGTCGGAATTGTATTTTCTTTCAGCGCTTAGCTCCGTCGTCTTGTATGCTTCGCGTCTATGTTCCTGAATTCTGGTCTCGTCGTACGTTTCGTGTTTTATACCCTCGGAGCAGCTTACTGCTGATGTGACATCAGCAGTGCTGAACTGCTGTGTAGGTAGCGCACGCTACCCCTGTTCCCTTGCGTGCGCTACCGATGTGTAGTTAGCGTACGCTAATGCCTTATTATTAGCGTATGCTAACGAAGGGTGGCAGTAGCCACTGGACCTGTCACGTCCCCGTTAGCGCGCGCTACATATGACGATTAGCGTGCGTTAACTCCACTGAACATATAAGTCAGCGGACAATTTCAGAACAGCAGTTTATTTCTTTTCTCTTCATTTCTTCGACGTGCGACCTCAGAGACGATTTCCACCAGTTCTATTCGGAGTTCTCTTCAAATTCCATCACGGTAGAATCGAGCCATCGTATCATAATCAGCATAATCACTTTTCATCAGCCGAATTAAAGGTAATTCCTCAGGAACCCTAATTTTGACGAATTTGGGGGATTTCGGGATTTTAGGGTTTAGTTCCGAATTGTTCATCTATATTACGATATTCTTTACCGATTTTGATTAGTGAGTGATTCTTAATCCAACTTTCTTGTTTTTAATCCGCAAATTATCGATACGGGGAGATTTTGTGTAAACCCTCGCCCGTATCGATTGATCGTTCATTGCCGTATCATGTAATCGGGGTTATGGGTGTATTCCATTAGAGTATTGTTGTCCGTGGGGACTGAACTGTATTGGTCCTTCGTTTAGGAACCGTCGTTTTCCACCCGGACCATTCGTAGTCGTGCTTCAACTCCGTTTCTTCAAGAATGTCTCAAAGGCAAGTACTTTACATTTGTTTACATGTTCTAGTATTTGAATTATGGCTGTATCGTGGTTGTTGTGGATGGTTATGTGTATGTTCACCTAGGGACGGTCCGACGGGGCCTCTAGGGATACGTATTGCCGTGAGTGTGCGTATCGCGAACTGTGGTTAGCCACCCAGGGATGTCCGACGAGGCTCTGCGGGGTACGGTGGCCGTGAGTCTCGTACCAACGGTTAACTTTGAATTGTGATTTGATGGAGATAATGTGTTTTGTGATTGTACATCATAAATATTCCGGAATATAAAATATTTTCTAAGATGACTTTTGGCGCATATATTCATCTGATTAGAATGTAGTTCAAATGGATTGTACTTGCACTAGCAGTTGTCGCTAACCCCTTAAATGGGGGAAATACTTTTTGTATTTCATGTATTGATCGTGGGGACAAGCGAGTACCCGAGCCGTACGAGGATGATGGGCAAGCATGATATTGTCCAGAAGTTGATTATTGGTGTCTTGTCTGTCAATTATTATTAATGTCTGATTTTGGGATTCTGTATTATAAAATTTGTTTAAGTACTCGAGTGCTTCCGATTTGAATTTGTTAATGTTGTGTTCCCGTTTTGGGAAAATGGATTTGATGTCAGAATTTCATTTGTCGGTTATAGTCTTTTATTTAGCTTGTCGTTTTATTTATGATGGTTTGTCGTTGTCGAATGTCTCGTTTGGTATGTTAGCCTGGTGGATTCCACAGTGTGGGTTCCACGGCGCTGTAATATACCCTGAACCTCTTGGGGGTGTTACACGTTCTACGATTATTCTTCCTTGTTCGTTCGTTAATTTATTGATGGTATGATGTTAGGGTCAGATTTCTCGCAAAGAATTCGAGTCGGAACCCTTCCGTTCGTTGTCTTCTTCGGGGTCCGAGCTTCTAGGTCGAATTGTGTTCTTCGGAGTATTCGGTAGCAGTTATTAAGGCAAGTATTTTACTATACAAATTGTGTCTTGTGAATAGGTACGTCGTGTTATGGTTGTGATGAATTTGGTTTACTTTCGTGAATATGCTTCGTAAGAATTAATTATTATGAATGATTGATGGTAGCGATAATACCCTCACTTAGCTAACGTCGTGAAATTGTGTTGGTCGTGTTGATCATCTAAGTTTGTGCCGGGTATGGTTGGTCATTGTTGAGTTGTTGTGATGATTATGATAATTGTGTTGTTTTGGTTTACATACTTGATTATACATTTCGGTGTAATGTGGAATGGCTTGATATTTGATTATTATGAGTTGTGTCGTGTCGATATGTGTGTGTGTTTGTGTTCCAGGTAGGGTCTGACGAGGCCTCTGGAGTTCGGTACATGATGTGTACGAACAAGGTGTGTGATCCAGGTAGGGTCTAACGAGACCTCTGGAGTTCGGTACATGATGTGTACGAACGATGTGTGTGGCCGGGTAGGGTCCGTTGAGGCCTCCGGAGTTCGGTACATGATGTGTACAAACAGTGTGCATGGCCGGGTAGGGTCCGTTGAGGCCTCCGGAGTTCGGTACATGATGTGTACGAACAGTGTGTGTGGTCCGGGTAAGGTCCGTCGAGGCCTCTGGAGTTCGGTACATGATGTGTATGAACAATGATCGTGTAGTAGTGATTGTTTGGGTAACATTTTAAATATGGGTCTCAGACTCATAATGATATATTATTTAGTGTGCTTTGAAACGAGAATCGGGCTAAGGCCCTAATGTTTACGAAAAGGTTTTGTAAATTGGGACTCGAGGTCCAAAAGAATTTCTGCTTTAAAAATCCCCGAGATGATGTGTTCCTTTTCAAATATCTCTTACTTGAGTTCGAAATTCTAAAAATTCTCGGGAACATTTTGATAATTGATTTCCGTATTAAATTCGTAGTTGCTATTTACTTGTTGCATTTTGTATCGTTTTATACTTGCACTAGTAAAACAGTGGAGTTTTACTAACCCCCGAGTAATCAGGGGTGGATGTCTGTTCTGCGTCCAGGTACATGCAGGTTCAGGGGAGCAGTCACAGGATTGGCACAAGGGGATGACGAGCTGCGATACTAATCAAGAGTCGAGAGTTGGTAGAGTTTGGTTGTATTATTAGAGTTGATTCAGTCTTCCGTTGTATTGTGTTTCGACCACTGTGTGGGTAATGTTGTTAGTCAGTTCTGTTGATAGAGTTGTGTGACCTCATCGATCTGTGTGTTTATGTGTAAGTGACCTTAACGGTCTGTATTATTATATTGTTTGACCCTGGCTGGGCGAGCATTTGGTTGTTTATGGATGTTTAGCCTTGTAGATCCTTGTGGAAAGGGTCTACGGCGTGTAATATTACCATATGGTTTGGGGGGTGTTACATGTAGATGATCGTCCCGTACCACGTATGAATCCGACATCCATCAGAGTCGTCGAAGACCGAATCTCGGGTAAAGACCCACGTGCAGATCCGCAAAAGGCGCCACAAGATAAGGCCTTTTGACCCCAGCCTGTCGCCACCTTCACACCTACCGACAGGCCCGCCGAAAAGTACAAAGTGGGTCCTCCACTGACAGCGACTCAGGACGCGTGAGGACCTCTTATTGGCTCGCTCATCTGGCTGCCAGCAGCAGCCTCGGACTTTAAGGAAACATTCCCATGTGAGGGGACGATCGCCCACCTTATTTTAATATATAAAACGGCGGCCGCCCGCGATCGCCAGGGAGGACCTAGCAACCTCTTCTACTATAAATAGGAGGCCTGCAAAAGTGGCCTAGGAGATCGACATACACATACACAGTGAAATTACCTGACAGATTATTTCAGTCACACAGAACATAAAAAGCAAGAACTCACAGAGCATCATATCTGGTTCTTCCGGCAATCTCCACGCTCAATAGCTGAGATAACTAGAATCTTTACACTCATTGTAATAGTATTCTAACATTAATATTTGTACTCCCTAGTATTCATATTAATAACATCTCGCGAGAGCATTCAACCCGGGACTAACAACCCCGGCAAATCTTGAGTTATTTACTTTCCCACGGAAGTGTTCTTGTATTTGTTTGTTACTCGACAATTCCAACAATATTCGTCTCTGGATAATATTTTGGGTAACAACATACTGGTATTCACGACAGAATGGTTCTTGAATGATCCCAATCATTCGTTGTCAGTTGGGGTACAGTGTAGGCCGCCAGGCTGGCTAAGTGGTGCTACTACTCTTTGGTTCCTCCCATTGCTAACTGAGACGGACCTACCGAGTCGCGCAATAGGATTGACGACGGAATGAATCAAGCTAATTCTCTCATTAATATTAGATATTGGATATCTAAATTTGGGACATTGGATGTTTAAATTGATTTATTGGATAAATTGATTTACGGCCTAATGAATTAAATATATCACTGGGTGATTAATTTAATTCATGAATATAATTATTTCTTGGAGAAATTAATTATGTTATTTTGTATTTAATATGTTTATTTAATTGGATTAATTAAACGATATAAATACATCGGAACGGGATTGTTGGACTCTCGGGAGTCCGAAACGAACCGAACTCTTCCTATAATTTATCTTGGCCGCCCCCCACTTATATACATGTGTGTGTATTGACTTGTCCCCATCATGGTTTTGGAATCTCATGTGTTGAGGGGACAAGCATCATATACATTATATGGTAGGGTATCAATCATGTGATATGTATTGATTTCATGTGGGTTGAATAAGAATATAAAGAAGACTTTCATCTCTCATCCTCATTAACTTCTTGGCATCTTCATACGTATCATTAAGAGAGATAGAGAGAGCGACTTTGAGTTTAACACTCATCTTCATCTTCTTCATTCACTTCTTCTTCAATTTTTCTTGGAGAAAATTGAGAGAAAATATTGAGAGAGTAAGATTAAAACACTTAGAGTGTAATAATCTTAACATACAAAGCTTCATCACTTGATTCTAGCCATAAACTTAGAGGTTAATCGGGTGTTGTCATTCCAGTCGTTTCTCCAGCGCGTGACAAATAGAGGTGCGGTATTTCGGCGTTGGATTGTTCAAGTGCTTGGAGTGCTTCGTTCGTAGAGAATTCAAGTAAAGCTTGGGGAATAGCTCAAGAGAAGGATTCCATCTAATCAACGGACTACAAGGGTGAGTTTCTATATCTCTTGTTGAATTTGTTTATATATATTCGTATATACGTAGCTCGATCGATCCTCGTAGGGATTCGGATCGAATTAATTTTCGTTTTACCGCTTCCGCTGGGCCTTCGTTTTAGGCACCGAATCCCAACAGTAGTATCGGAGCATAGGTCTTGCGATCGTATATAAGATATTGGCATTTGGAATGCTTGATTAGATGGTGTATGATTTGGAATCATAATCGTATTAATCGTTGATTTTCTATTGTTCATCCAAAAATTATTTTTTCATGATTTTATGTTACAATGCAAATCTATTTTTTTTTTTGAAAAACTGATTTAAAGTGTAATATAAAGATTAGAAAAATGTTATTTTTGGAATCGGGGCGAAAAATGAGCCGAAAACATAATCGGACCGGCACTGGGTCAAGCGCCGCCATGATCCGAGGCAGCAAATCGCGATCTGGACCCGTGATCGGCCATGGTCGGCAGCCTGTGCCGGGTGATAGAACGAAAATAGTGTGCTAAAATCATTGTTAATTATAAGGATTTAATGGATTTTATGTTGGCACACTTGGGTATTTTCCATATATTTATATTTTGGATGCAATTTACTTCACTTGGCAATTTGTTGTTTAATTTAGGTGTTTAATGGAGTTGTTAAGCTTAAGGAATAGATTGAATCATCAAACGGAGCAAGCCAAGGTGATTTGGGCTTAAATAAAGAAAATCCCGCAAAGACCGGGTGGCCCAAAGGTCGATCACGCCCAAGGCTACCCCGATACATTTAAAATAACCTTACTTGGGGCCCAAGAAATGACTCAAAAATCGCCCAATCAGTTCCACAAGGCAATAAATCGGTCCATATGCTGGGAAAAGGAATTGGAATAGATTTGGGAAGAAAGACTCCAAGGAAATTAAAACTCAAGAAGGAAAGAGTCCTAATTAAAGAAGGAAACTATGAGATGAGGAATAATTATAAAAGGGAGGAGGGCTGGAATAAAATGAACCCTGGGAGCAGCAAAATTCACGGCAGGAGCAGAATTCTAAGGAGCAATTTTCACGGCTGGACACAAAAGAAATCACGAGGGACGACCGAACCGAATTTCCGCCGGAGCAACCGAGCCAATTCCGACGTGGAAGAAGAAGACTATACCGTTTGAATTTCTTTCTTCTCATGTCTATCTTTAATTTGCTGTTTTCTAAAGCCAACATGTCCGGCTAATTTTCTATTCTAGTTCTTAGTGAAGTTTGAAACCGTATTTGAATTATTCATGTTTTAATCCCTTGACGTATTCTCAACTCGAATTCTCTTGAATTATTTTTGTGTTATTGAATTCACGATTATGCCATTTAATTTCTTGATTTGGTTTGGCCAACTAGATTAGGAGTTTTATGTCTTATGCTAGAAATTGAGTTGTAATCCGTAATTGTTGCAATTTTAATTTCACAAGTAGCAAGCAATTGATTATTCCCAATTGGGTAACACAAAATCGAGATCCCTTAAGTCGAGCTTATGAACTTAATATCTTGCCTATTCCATTATTTTGGTTTTTAATGCATCTAGCGAGCGAGATTTGAAGAGCTTGTTTTGAATCCACCGTATAGATAGGTTCGATTAAAGAGCTTGTTTTAATTGAATAAACTTAAGAAATAATTGGGGTCAACAGAGCTTGTTGTTGGCTTCGGAATAGGAGTTCATGAGATTAGAGAAGAGATAAGCGCTGCATTAAAACTTGAATTAATTTGAAACGGTGGATAACGGAGCTAAGGACTAGATTATTCCGTTAATTGACATTTTTGATTTTTATTTCCTCTGTTTATTTTATTTTATCTTACGCACTTTATTTTAATTAAGATCAGAAATCGAAACTCCCCCCCCCTTTCGTTTTTATTTTAATTGCACAAAATATTTAATCCTTAATTTGTTTAATTGATTTACCGTTCTCCGTGGGATCGACCCTTACTTGACGATACTACTAGTTAGTAGAAGTAAGCCAAGGAAAAATATAAATAACTAATTTTGGCGCGTCACGACAGCGCGGTTAAAATTTTGGCGCCGTTGCCGGGGAACGGTGTTAAATTAATTTTACTTAATTTGGGTTAAAAACTTTCTGCAATTTCGACACTGGGTCACCCAGTGGCAGTTCTGAAAAATTTTATTTTAATTATCAGTTGTGCACTAATCCGTATTGTTTTAGTTTTGCATGAACACGAGGTCGCGTGGAGATAAGAATTTACAATATTTTCCAGAAATCACCAAGCGAGATCGTGTTTTCCGGCAGAAAGCAAAAGAAGACAAAGAAGCACTTAGGATTTTACCATTTTCCCTCGAAACATCACCTAGTGAATCGGAGGACGAAATTGGAGTCATGGCAAATAACGCTGAAAAGACGCTGAAACAATTAGCCAACCCAGAACTACCGCAACAACCACTGTGCATCACGATCCCGGCTATTGACAATAACAACACCTTTGAACTGAAACCGGGATTGATTCACTTGCTACCTGCATTTCATGGCCTATCAGGAGAGGACCCGCACAAACATCTCAAGGAATTCCATGTCGTATGTTCAAGCATGAAGCCAAATGGTGTCACCGAAGAACAAATCAAGCTTAGGGCCTTTCCGTTCTCATTGAAGGATTCGGCTAAGGATTGGCTATTTTATTTACCTTCGGCCACCATCACAACGTGGAACGAGATGGAGATCTTATTTCTACAAAAATATTTTCCAGCCTCTCGAGCGGCCAATCTAAGGAAAGAAATATGTGGTGCAAGGCAAATGACCGGAGAAACGTTGCATGAATATTGGGAACGGTTTAAACAATTGGTATCTCGATGCCCGCAACATCAAATTAGCGAGCAACTCCTGATTCAATATTTTTATGAAGGGCTTAATCCGATGGAGCGGAACACGATAGATGCAGCAAGCGGAGGAGCTCTAGTGGACAAAACCCCTTCGGCCGCAAGGGCTCTCATATCCAACATGGCGGCTAATTCACAACAATTTGGATGTCGCGATGCACCGATCAGGATGGTGAAGGAGATCCATGACTCGTCCCTTGAGGAAAAATTGAATGACCTAACCACTTTTGTTAGAAAACTCGCTGTAGGAAACAGTACACCAGTCGTACCATGTCGTCTCTGCAAGACCACGGAGCATACAACGGAGAATTGTCGGATTTTACTTGATGAAATTGAGGCGCACGCCAATGCAATTGGGACCGAAAATTCTTATGGGAGGAAAAACGATCCGTACTCAAACACATACAACCCAGGATGGAGGGATCACCCTAACTTTCGATGGAAAAACCAACAAGAGGCACCTCCGCAAAATAGGGGACAATTCTATAAGCAGCCCACCGAAAATCCGACACCATCCTTGGAGGAGATGATGAAGACTCTTGTGGCAAATACTATGCAATTCCAGCATGACACTAAATCGAGTATCAAAATTCTCGAAAATCAAGTGAGTCAGCTAGCCACCACGGTGAGCCGCTTGGAAAACCAAAATAGTGGGAAATTGCCATCTCAACCTGAACCGAACCCAAGGAACGTGAGTGCTGTAACTCTAAGGAGTGGGAAGCAGCTTAAGGAGCCTGAAAAGGTGAAGGAAGATGAAAACGAGGAGCAAAAATCCACTAAACAGATTGACACTGGAACACCCAGTGCAGAACCGGCACCCAGTGCAGAACTGCCGGACAGCAAGGTAAAATCATTCAAAATTGCTCCTTTTGAGACTAACGAGTTACCTTTTCCATCCAGGGTCAAAAAGGCAGCGATCGTGAATAAAGAGAAGCAAATCCTCGACGTGTTCCGAAAGGTTGAGATCAATATTCCCTTACTCGACGCAGTTCAACAAATCCCAAAATACGCAAAGTTCCTAAAAGATTTATGCACCAGCAAACGGAGGTTAAAAGGGAACGAAAAGGTGATGATGGGAGAAAATGTGTCCGCTGTATTCCAAAAGAAATTGCCACCAAAACGGGAAGATCCTGGTATGTTCGTTATTCCTTGTCGAATTGGAAATACGGGTTTTGAACGAGCTATGCTAGATTTAGGAGCATCAATAAATGTTATGCCACGCTCTATATACACCTCCTTAAATCTAGGACCTCTTCGGGAAACAAGAATAATTATACAATTGGCGGATCGTAGCTTTGTGTATCCCGAAGGGGTAATTGAGGACGTTCTTGTCCAAGTCAACAAGCTCGTATTTCCAGCCGACTTCTATGTTCTCGACATGCAACATGAGACATCAAATCCCACACCTATTTTGTTAGGAAGGCCATTTTTAAATACGGCCAATACCAAAATAGATGTTCGTGAGGGATCCCTCACGATGGAATTTGATGACCAAATCGTACGGTTTAATATTTATGATGCTATGAAATTTCCTGAGGAAGATTGCTCTCTTTTTGCATTAAGCATGATTGACCCTCTTGTCGAGGAAGTGTTTGATTTGAATTTCAGGGATGCACTCGAGGTAGCACTCACAAGGGACGTAGGAACCAACGTCGAGGAAGCATTTGAAAATTCAAGAGAGTTGCTCGAAGTCGTAAGTGCCTTGAAGGGGGCGGGACCGATCAGAACAAAAAGGGAAGCAAACTTCATTCGACTTAATGAGGAACGCCGGAAGATCGAGCCTTCGATTGCGCACGCACCCGAGCTGGAGCTAAAACCTTTGCCACAACACTTAAAGTATGCACATCTAGGAGCCCGTGAAACCTTACCCGTCATCATCTCGGCCGAGCTGAATCCTAATCAAGAGAAGGCATTGCTAAAAGTTCTCAAGGAATATAAGGAAGCCATTGGGTGGACTATAGCCGACATTAAGGGAATCGATCCACCCTATGCATGCATCGAATTCTATTAACGGAGGACGCCAAGCCCACACGAGAAGCACAACGAAGGTTGAATCCACCAATGATGGAGGTCGTAAAAGGAAATTCTTAAGCTCCTCGACGTAGGGCTGATCTTTCCAATATCCGATAGCAAATGGGTAAGCCCAACGCAAGTCGTCCCAAAGAAATCCGGAATTACCGTGGTCGAAAATCAAGAAGGAGAACTCGTTCCTAGTCGTGTACAAACTGGATGGAGGGTTTGCATCGATTTCCGCAAGCTGAATTCAATGACCCGAAAAGATCATTTTCCCTTGCCATTTATAGATCAAATGATTGAAAGGCTTGCCGGACATGCGTACTATTGTTTCTTGGATGGGTTCTCGGGATACTTTCAAATTGCAATCGCACCCGAAGACCAGGAAAAGACGACATTCACTTGCCCCTTCGGCACATTCGCCTATCGACGGATGCCCTTCGGACTATGCAACGCACCCGCCACTTTCCAAAGGTGTATGGTAAGCATTTTCACTGAGTACGTGGGTAATATCATTGAAATATTCATGGATTATTTTAGTGTGTATGGGGATTCATTCGATACATGCCTAGAAAATCTCACCCTTATTTTAAAACGTTGTGTAGAAACTAATCTCGTACTTAATTGGGAAAAATGCCATTTTATGGTAAAACAAGGAATAGTTCTAGGGCATGTAGTCTCGGAAAAAGGAATTGAAGTTGATAAAGCCAAAATTGATATTATTGCCACTTTGCCTTACCCATGCAGTGCGGGAAGTACGTTCTTTTCTTGGCCATGCAGGTTTTTATAGGAGATTCATCAAGGATTTTTCAAGAATAGCGGCACCCTTATGCAAGCTTCTCCAGAAGGAAGTGGAGTTTAACATGAATGACGAACGGAAGGCCGCCTTTGACAAGTTGAAGCAATTACTGACAACAGCACCCATAATTCAACCGCCAAATTGGGATTTGCCATTCGAATTGATGTGTGATGCAAGCGACTACGCGATAGGGGCTGTCTTGGGCCAAAGAGTGGGGAGAGCGCCCCATGTAATTTATTACGCCTCAAAAACACTGGACCCGACCCAAGCAAATTATTCCACAACCGAGAAGGAGTTTCTGGCCGTGGTTTTTGCACTAGAAAAATTCCGTTCCTACCTACTCGGGACCAAGGTCATTATTATTTCAGATCACGCTGCCCTACGATATTTGTTAGCCAAAAAGGAGGCGAAGCCGAGACTTATTCGATGGATCTTACTTCTTCAAGAATTCAACGTGGAGATCAAGGACAAGAAGGGATACAAAAATTCTGTGGCCGATCACCTGAGCCGGTTAGTCTTAGAAAATGATGGGAAACCTATGTGTGACAGTTTTCCCGACGAACAATTATATTCAGCCGCTCAACACTGGGAGAACTGTTCAACACTGGGTGACCCAGTGTCAGACTCTGCAGCACCATGGTATGCCGATTTAGTGAATTTTCTCGTAGCCAATATTTTTCCTGCTGGAATGACACGGGCACGGAGGGATAAACTCAGAAGTGATGCCAAATACTACGTGTGGGATGATCCTTATCTATGGAAGCATTGTTCAGATCAAATGATTCGAAGATGTGTACCAGAGGCCGAATTTCATTCAATTCTCGCTTTTTGTCACTCGTATGCATGCGGAGGACACTTCGGTTCAAGAAGGACAGCACATAAGGTGTTGGAAAGTGGTTTTTATTGGCCTTCGCTATTTAGAGATGCTTATGATTTTTGCAAGACATGTGATAATTGTCAAAGAACGGGTAATATTTCTCGACGCAATCAATTGCCCCAAAATCCTATCTTGGTTTGTGAAATCTTCGACGTCTGGGGCATGGACTTCATGGGACCTTTTCCCTCCTCATATGGGAATCTCTATATTTTACTCTTCGTGGATTACGTATCCAAATGGGTGGAGGCGACCGCCTCACGGACCAATGATTCTAAAGTAGTGGCCCAATTTATCAAAACTAATATCTTCGCTAGATTTGGAATTCCACGGGCTATAATAAGCGATCGGGGGAAGCATTTCAAAAATCGGATGATTGAGGCACTCCTAAGGAAATATCGAGTCTTGCACAAGGTATCCACTTCCTATCACCCGCAATCAAATGGGCAAGCCGAAACATCCAATAAGGAGATAAAAGCAATCTTGGAGAAAACAGTTCAACCAAATCGGAAGGATTGGAGCTTACGACTCGACGACGCGCTTTGGGCCTATAGGACGGCGTATAAAACAACAATTGGCATGTCACCGTATCGCTTGGTCTATGGCAAACCGTGCCACCTTCCTGTCGAGCTCGAGCATCGTGCCTTCTGGGCAATCAAAAAGTGCAATATGAATTTTGACGAATCAGGCACCCATCGGAAGTTGCAATTGCAAGAATTGGAAGAAATACGAAACGACGCGTTCGAAAATGCAGCAATTTACAAAGAAAAGACCAGGGCGTTCCACGATTCAAAAATAATAAGGAAAGACTTCGTCCTAGGTGAAAAAGTGTTACTTTACCACTCTCGACTCAAATTATTTCCGGGCAAGTTGCGATCCCGCTGGATTGGTCCATTTATAGTTATCAGTATTTCTCCTCACGGAGCGATTGAAGTTCAAAGTTTAAAGACACGGAAAATTTTCAAAGTCAACGGCCATCTCCTAAAACCCTATCGCGAAGGATTTACGACGGCTAATATGGAAGAATACAAACTCGAGGACCCATCCGAATTATAAACAGGGAGTTCGTCGAGCCAACGACGTAAAAAAAAGGCGCTTATTGGGAGGCAACCCAATTTGAATTTATTTTTTCTTTCCGTAATTTTTTTTTATCAATTTTTTTTAGTCATCAGTTTTTTATAAATTTTTAGAAAAATCTTTTTCCTGCTTAGTCACTTTTCTACGTATTTCCTTCTTTTAAATCTTCCTTCCTTATTATTTTTTTTTCCTTTACTTATTATTACTTTTACAATTCATCCCCTTCCCCCTCATCAATTCTCCCCGCTCGGTCCCTTCCAACTGACATAGCCATCCTTTTTTTTTCTTTTTTTTCTGCAGACCCCGTCGCGACCAACATGACCGGAAAAGGGACAAGAAACGTCAATCGGCCGCTGAATCGAATCACTCGGAGCGGCGGATGGAGGAATAACCCTAGGGCGCCGACCTTCTACGACCTCACCGAGCCCGAAGCAACCGCGACAAAACCCTCCACCGCCGGAAAACAAAGGGCAGGCCGACCAGCGACCGACGAACCGGTCACAAAAAAATCCAATCGGCGGGCGCCGGGTCAAACTTCGAAAAGGGGGGAACAAATCCGGACATCGCCAAGCCGAAGTTTGAGAGACGAGCCTACACCGCCATCCTCTCCGCCCGTTTCGATCGCACCACCGGTCACCGAGGACGATACGGCCCCTGATGTAATCCATCAATTACTATCACCACCTCCGTTGCTACTTACATGGTATGGCGCCGAGACACCGAGCTCCACAACAGTCGAGGGGAATGGTGCGGAACATCCATCCCAACCCGAACAGAATTCTGGAAACAGACCGCGACCGACAAACGAAAGAGGAAATGAGAGGGAGACCGACCAGCAACAAGACTCTAAGCAAACCGGGAACCCAGCCCCGCCTCCAGTAAGGGAAAAGCGCAAGAGCCTCCTCGGACTACCGAACCGTTACAATGTCGCTTTCGGCTCTCCCGGACATATTACACGCTACCGCATACTCACGGAACGGAAGGTAATTCCCTCAGTCTATCTTGATGAATTTACTTTGAGACAATTGGGATTGTACGATGATGTTATGGCTTTGTTGAGTGTGCTGGGGTGGGAGAGATTGGCCCAGGAGGCCAGGAGGTTTATGAAAATCTTACTTATGAGTTTTTAGCTCAATTTAGAAAGGAGATTTTGAAAAGAAAGGAACGTTTATTTTCGTTTGAATGGAAGGGGGTATACATAGAAATCGGCGATTCGGCCGAGCACTTGGGCTGACTGCCGAACCCGAGGAGGAGGATGATATACCACCCGAAAATGAGATTTGGCAGTTGATTACTAATAATGCCGGTTCATTTGCTGCGGGAAAAACTAAGGCCACCGCCATTCGAAACCCGGTGATCCGTTACATTCAGCGACTTATGGCATACACGGTCACCGGGAGATACTCGAATCGGAATGTAGTGCAGATTTTCGAGCTGAAAATGATTTATGCGATGGTTTTTAAAAAAAGGGTGAAATTTGTTAAAGATTTATTGATGATGCTTATTGGGGAGGATGTTTCGAAAAATCCAATTGTAATGGGGGGCTGGGTCACGGCTGTAGCTCGATACGCCGGGGCTGATTTCAGCGGGCGTTTTCCGATCGGGGCAGCGGAAAAACTGGACAGAAATCTTCTTACAAAAATGGGCATTTTGGAAAAAAATGATAGAACTTTTAAGTGGCGGATATCGGCGAGTGAGATGATCGCTTTACCAAACATCGCTTACACTTCGCCATGGGAGGAGAAAAATTTAAAAATGTTGCACAAGAGCCTTCCTTCCATCCCTTCAGACAGCCCAGCGGCAAGGGCTCAAACAGCCGGAGCGAGCACCAGCCGAGCAGGAGAGTCGGCTACAGAGGCCGAGCTGAGGCATCGGATCGAGCAGCTCGAGGACGGACATCGCGCACTTCAAGCCAAGGTGGATCGTTTGACTGAGCAGTTGGAGGCCCGTCGTCCTCATTAGCCCGGTGATTCTTATTCAGCTCTTTCTTTTACTATGCTTTTTTTTTTCTTTTTTTTTCTTTTCCTTCGTCTATTTGGAATATGTACTTAATTTTAAGTTTGGGGAAGTTAGACTTGGAACGTTTGGTTGAAATTGAGAATTGTGATGAATTTAATTTTACGTCCTTAGCCAAATTCGTGTGATTGATTCAAGTGCGTGTATAAGGGATTTGAGTGTGGCTTGACATAGGAATTGAATATGATTGGCTAGTTTGATTTTAATTGGGGTAGTTCGCTAGTCTTGAATTTGAATTTGGATAAAAGTGAGGGATTCATGGCACAAGCCCTTTTTATTCGTGAGTTTTGAGCCGTAGAGCAAAATACACACATATAAATAATTATACATACATATGCTCACTATTTCTTCTTGTGGGGTCGAACGTGTTGTGTTCATGCTACAACTTAATCAAATATTCATGTCAAGACTATGATAAGTGTTCTCATGCAGTAAAGTGATAAGGGCAAATTAGGAATAAACCCTTTGGCTTATATTTTCCCACCTCGACATATTCATCATTAGAATCCCATTTGAGCTTAAGCCTTATTCTTTGATCTAGCACATTTGATTAAGCCATTATCTAATTTTTGGTGAAAATTCATCCGTTTGAACCCTTGGTCAAGGATTGGTTGTGAATTAGGTGTATAATAAGTCGAGGGAAGGACGAGAAATTATCAAAAAGTGGGTGCTGAAATTGAGATGAAAAAAATAAAGGCCGAAAAAAAAAAAAAAAAAAATAGGGGGGCGGCCGTAAAAAATACCCCCCTCGAATTTTGTTAAAGCCACTGACCTCAATTGATCTTTCGTGGCTGTGCAATTACATGTATGTATCCAAAAGGGTGCGAAAGGAAAGATGGTGCTTCATTATTTGTAGGATTTGTTATGCACTTAACTTCATGATTAGTCTTGACCAACGAATCCTTTATTTATCATTTTTATCCTACCCATACCTAAAGCCCCGTTACAACCATAAAAGTCCTTTTGATTATATGCATGAGTTCATCTAAGTAGTGGAGATTTGATTTTTGTGCGAGTATATGGTAAGGACACACCATGTTTTGACGTGAGTGATTGCTTAATATTCCCTATATCTACTTGAGCGAGAGTGACCCCTTGTGAGGCCATTGAATTTTCTCTCACTTGATGCCAATGAAGATGTTGAGATTGGTTGAGGTACTTTAATTTTCTTCTTACTTGTTCATGATTATTTATTCTCCTTTGAATATGGCTATCATCTTGGATTTTTCAATACATGCTTCTTGAAATTCTTTCACTCGAATTATGCTTGAGGACAAGCATTGGTTTAAGTTTGGGGAGATTTGATAGAACGAAAATAGTGTGCTAAAATCATTGTTAATTATAAGGATTTAATGGATTTTATGTTGGCACACTTGGGTATTTTCCATATATTTATATTTTGGATGCAATTTACTTCACTTGGCAATTTGTTGTTTAATTTAGGTGTTTGATGGAGTTTTTAAGCTTAAGGAATAGATTGGATCATCAAACGGAGCAAGCCAAGGTGATTTGGGCTTAAATAAAGAAAATCCCGCGCAGCACTGGGTGGCCCAGTGTCAGTTCGCTGGCCCAGTGCCAGTCCTGTTACGAAAATAACCTTACTTGGGGCCCAAGAAATGACTCAAAAATCGCCCAATCAGTTCCACAAGGCAATAAATCGGTCCATATGCTGGGAAAAGGAATTGGAATAGATTTGGGAAGAAAGACTCCAAGGAAATTAAAACTCAAGAAGGAAAGAGTCCTAATTAAAGAAGGAAACTATGAGATGAGGAATAATTATAAAAGGGAGGAGGGCTGGAATAAAATGAACCCTGGGAGCAGCAAAATTCACGGCAGGAGCAGAATTCTAAGGAGCAATTTTCACGGCTGGACACAAAAGAAATCACGAGGGACGACCGAACCGAATTTCCGCCGGAGCAACCGAGCCAATTCCGATGTGGAAGAAGAAGACTATACCGTTTGAATTTCTTTCTTCTCATGTCTATCTTTAATTTGCTGTTTTCTAAAGCCAACATGTCCGGCTAATTTTCTATTCTAGTTCTTAGTGAAGTTTGAAACCGTATTTGAATTATTCATGTTTTAATCCCATGACGTATTCTCAACTCGAATTCTCTTGAATTATTTTTGTGTTATTGAATTCACGATTATGCCATTTAATTTCTTGATTTGGTTTGGCCAACTAGATTAGGAGTTTTATGTCTTATGCTAGAAATTGAGTTGTAATCCGTAATTGTTGCAATTTTAATTTTACAAGTAGCAAGCAATTGATTTTTCCCAATTGGGTAACACAAAATCGAGATCCCTTAAGTCGAGCTTATGAACTTAATATCTTGCCTATTCCATTATTTTGGTTTTTAATGCATCTAGCGAGCGAGATTTGAAGAGCTTGTTTTGAATCCACCGTATAGATAGGTTCGATTAAAGAGCTTGTTTTAATTGAATAAACTTAAGAAATAATTGGGGTCAACAGAGCTTGTTGTTGGCTTCGGAATAGGAGTTCATGAGATTAGAGAAGAGATAAGTGCTGCATTAAAACTTGAATTAATTTGAAACGGTGGATAACGGAGCTAAGGACTAGATTATTCCGTTAATTGACATTTTTGATTTTTATTTCCTCTTTTTATTTTATTTTATCCTACGCACTTTATTTTAATTAAGATCAGAAATCGAAACTCCCCCCCCCCTTTCGTTTTTATTTTAATTGCACAAAATATTTAATCCTTAATTTGTTTAATTGATTTACCGTTCTCCGTGGGATCGACCCTTACTTGCCGATACTACTAGTTAGTAGAAGTAAGCCAAGGAAAAATATAAATAACTAATTTTGGCGCGTCACGGCAATGGCGGTCCTGCAGGCATGCTCGCGACCTCTCGGCCTCTGCCGGGCTATGGTCTCGGTCGCTGCCGGTCTGCTCGGCGACTGTGGCGACTTCTTTGTGATGCTCCGGCCGTGTTTTCGACTCCGTTTTTATATTTCGTTCGATAATTAATTTCCCACAAATTAAATTGGATTTAATTTGACTAAGATTTAATTATGGTAATTTTATTCTTAGGGGAATTAATTTAATGAAATATTTTATCGTCCGGAACAAGTTAATATTGACGGTTGTTTGAATTAATTGGATTAATTCGTTTTGTTATGAATCGATTGGATCGGTTCGTATTTTTTATTGGATAAATATATCTCTACACTTTCCATTTATATAGTATTTATTGGATGAATGCTTTTGAATGGGGATGTGGTTCGTGGACTTAGTTTTTTAAATTATTCGTTTATTCGATTGGGTTGTAAAGGCCGTTTTGAGCCTATTTATTTTACAAGAAATATTAGTATCTAGGATGCAATTTTCAATGTAAAATTTATATGTAATGACGAAGACCGGAGGAAGATCTGTTTCGAGAAGATGAAGATTCAAGACGAAGACTTGTAATTAGATTATGGAGTTTTTGTTTTCTATGAACGGTCCATGAACCACATGTTGGTAGCAACTAGGTTGTGAATGGTTGTTCATATTGTATGAATGCTACAACTGCGCTTAAATGAATTAATGTGCAAAGTGTAACATTAATCGCGATAATTCTCCCACAACAAATTATTAAGTTTATAAGGTTTCAAGGTTTTCCTTCCCTCCATCGAGCTTTCGGGAAATTAAAATCCAAAACGGATGTGCTATGCTTCCGAGTTATCAGGGTAGTCGTTCAGGGAGGACGGATAAATTACCGGGTGCGCATTGGATGCCTTCGGTTGGAGCAAATATTATCCCTAGAAACCTGATAGGTTGCCGGATAAGATTCAATTGTGAAACTGATTTGCGTCGATGGTATAAACTTAACTTGTTCACGAACCATAGAAACCGTATAGATTGAGGGGAGTGAACAAGGGGAAAAAGAAGATTGAATCATCCATTAGATGGGTTGGTGTTGGACACCACTTTATGAAAGTTAATAGACTAGAAACCTGTTCAGTTGCCCTCTATTAAGATTTATAAAGAACTCGATCACCACTATGAAGTAGAGCGACGATACTTCCGGATTTCACATGGGAGTGTGTTATTCCGATAAAAATAGTGGGAGCTGGGTAACAAGAATAAAAAGATTTTAATTCTATACTAAGAACATAATTGAATGAGTCACTAATTAATATATCCTACTTAATGCAGACTCAAATCTCAATATGACAATGAATCCACTCGCAATTCTACTCGAAAAGAACACCTTAATGGGACCTAACTTTGTGGATTGGCTCCGCAATCTGATGATTGTCCTCAGTATAGATGCACTGGGATACGTCTTGGAGACGGACATTCCGGCGCCTCCTGTGCGGACCCGAGCCAATCAGGAAAAGATTGAAAACCACAAAAAGTGGGTTAAGGATTACGTGAAAGTCCGTGCTTATATGATGGCTTCCATGTCTAATGAGCTTCAGAGAGCTCATGAGAAAATGACTTCTGCTAGGCAGATTCTATCTCACTTAACCGAGCTTTATGGTGAGCACAGCAGAACTGCTAGATATGAGATATCCAAGCAACTGTTCGGTGCAAGGATGAAGGAAGGTGAGAAAGTTAGGGAACACGTCCTCAAAATGATATCCATGATCGAGAGATTGGAGGCTCTTGATTTTAAAATGGATACTTCTCTCCAAACCGACATTATCCTACAGTCTCTCCCTGAATCCTTCTCACAGTTTGTTATGAACTTCAACTGCAATGAGATTGCATGTAATTTAGCTGGGCTAATGAACAAACTTGTGACCGCTCAGTCTCAAATGAAGACTCCGCGGATGAAGGAGTATGCTCTTGTGATTTCTTCTGGACCTTGGAGGTCTAAGAATAAGAAGAAAAAGACCAAGAAGAAAACAAGACCACGTGTTAAGAACCTTAAGGGAAAGGGCAAGGCCCTGATGGTTCCGAAGAATAAGAAGAAGAAGGATGCTTGTCTCAAGTGCGGTGAGCTGGGCCACTAGGCTAGAGACTGTCCGATTCTTCATGGCACTTCAGGTACAGAAC
Source organism: Orobanche coerulescens (assembly GCA_033398695.1). Taxonomy (NCBI): domain Eukaryota; kingdom Viridiplantae; phylum Streptophyta; class Magnoliopsida; order Lamiales; family Orobanchaceae; genus Orobanche; species Orobanche coerulescens. The sequence goes on along the minus strand of JAWKAU010000193.1, from coordinate 80,902 downwards.
TTTTAGTTTTGGAAATAAATTGTTGCACTCGTATTTTCTACTTCTGAATCTTGGATTACGTGCTAGTTCTCATATTTGTACCGTGAATCAGGATCTGGAACAAAGTAGGAAGCTTGGAGCTGGAGAAGTTATGATTACAGTCAGAAGCGGGCATAGTGTCGAGGCGACCGACATAGGATCACTTCTTTTGGGTTTAGAATCCGGCTTTGTTTTGACTTTATAATATGTACTTGTTTTGCCCAAGGGGCACAAAAACATTGCATCCATTCCGGTCATGGACCAAAAAGGCTTTTTTTTTCATTGGTGATGGTTCCTGCAAAATTTATTTTAGAAATAAACTAATGGGTACTGCTACATTGTTGAATGGATTATATCATCTAAATCTCAGCAACAAAGTAGTTGTGAATACTATGACTAGAAAACATGGTAGGAATGAAACCAATCAAGTTTTGAAATGGCATCTTAGACTTGGTCATGTTGGTCAGACCAAGGTTTACAAGATGGAAAAAGATGGACTTATGGGTCCATTGGGATTGGATCCCTTTCCTACTTCTGAATCTTGCCTTAAAGGCAAAATAACTAAGTCCCCCTTCACAGGGACTTTTTAAAGAGCCGCTGATAAACTGGGATTAATCCATACCAACGTATGTGGTGCTTTGGAAGCAGCACGTGACGGATATCAATATTTCATTACGTTTACAGATGATCATACTAGGTATGGTTATGTATACTTAATGAAACATAAATTCGAGGCATTTGAGAAATTCCAGGAATTCAAGGCCCTAGTCGAGAAACAAACTGGTAATCATATCAAAGCACTTCGGTCGGACCGAGGTGGCGAATATATGAGTACGGAGTTTGACGAGTTCCTTAAATAACATGGAATAGTTTCACAACTAACACCTCCATGTACTCCTCAGTTAAATGGTGTGTCAGAAAGAAGGAACCGGACCTTGTTGAACAAGGTACGTTCCATGCTGGGCTATACTGACTTACCGATTTACCTGTGGGGGTATGCACTCCTGACTGCTGCTTACATATTGAACAGATGTCCCTCCAAATCCGTTCCTAAAATTCCACATGAGATGTGGGAGGGCAGGAAACCAAGTCTTAATCACATTAGGATTTGGGGATGTCCCGCCTATGTCAAGAAGACTAAGGTGGAGAAGTTGGAAGCTAGGTCCGCGAAGGGACGTTTCATTGGATTCCCATCTGGGATGATGAGATATCTATTCTACATGCCCGAAGATAAAAAGATCGTTGTTGCTTTACAAGCACACTTCCTGGAAGATGAGTTCATTCAGGAAGGCGGAGTAGGTAGAAGTATTTCTTTAGAAGAATACAATGAAACTCCTCGGTAGACACCTGTGCAAGAAACTGGAACCAAACCTTCTGAAATACAAGTACAACCACCTCGTAGGTCTAGTAGGGTGTCTCATTTACCTAAGAGGTATGGTCTTGTGCACTTTGAGGAGCTGGGTCTCCATGAGGTTCCAATTGATAGCCAAGAGACCGACCCGACGACCTATGACCAAGCGATGGTGGATGTGGACTCCGCAAAATGGCGTGAAGCTATGGAAGCTGAGATAGACTCGATACATGTCAATCAGGTCTGGACTCTAATAGACCGCCCCAAGGGCATAGTGCCTATTGGGAACAAGTGGATCTACAAGAGAAAGACTGATGGTGATGGCAAGGTTGACGCCTATAAGGCCAGGCTTGTGGCAAAGGGTTATACCCAGAAGGAAGGGATCGATTACCATGATACCTTCTCGCCCATAGCCATGATCAAGTCTATTCGTATGATGCTTGCTATAGCTACCTACCACGATTATGAGATATGGCAAATGGACGTAAAGACGGATTTCCTTAATGGATTCCTCGAGGAGGAAATCTATATGGAGCAGCCTAAAGGCTTTGTGTCCGAAGTCGATATTCAGAAAGTGTGCAAGCTTCAGCGTTCCATTTATGGACTGAAGCAAGCGTCGCGTAGTTGGAACCTTCGTTTTGATGAGGCGGTCAAAGAGTTTGACTTCGTGCAAAATGAAGAGGAACCTTGTGTATACAAGAGAGTTAGTGGGAGCAAGATCGCATTCTTAGTACTATATGTGGATGACATTCTACTAATAGGTAATGATGTGGGAATGCTCAGTTCTGTGAAAGCTTGGCTTTCGAGTAATTTCTCCATGAAAGACTTGGGAGAAGCTACCTATATTCTTGGTATTCGGCTCTACCGGGATAGAACGAAGAGAACAATAGGTCTTTCCCAAGCCCTCTATATAGATAAAATCTTAAAGCGATTTAAGATGGATGATTCTAAAAGAGGGTTCCTACCGATGCGACCTGGAATAAAACTCTCCTTGAAGTTGTGTCCTCAAAGTGAGGAACAACGAAAGGAAATGAGTAAAATACCATATGCTTCGGTCGTGGGTAGCCTTATGTATACTATGTTGTGTACGAGACCTGACATTGCGCATGCTGTAAGCGTGGTGAGTAGGTTTCAGGCAAACCCAGGTAGGGAACATTGGACTGCCGTAAAGAACGTTCTTAGGTACTTGAGAAGGACTAGAGATATGGTTCTGATGTATGGCGGTGGAGAATTGGATGTGGTGGGATTCACTGATTCGGACTTCCAAGGACTGAAGGACGACTCGATGTCTACTTCTGGCTACATATTTACTCTTAATGGAGGAGCAGTACCTTGGCGTAGTGCCAAGCAAAGCGCGACTGCTGATTCCACCTGTCAGGCTGAGTATCAAGCAGCCTCAGAAGAGCAAAATGTTCCACTCCTTATTGGATAAGGGGGTCGGCACTGGAAAGGTTTATAGCTCAAATACTTAATCCTTCGCAAGTCGATGAAACTTGACTGGGCATTAAGTTTATGTGAAGACTTGTATGACGTGTTCTTTGACAAGGAGAGTGCCTGTCGAACACCAATGGTTAGTGGGAGCACATGTTATAGGTATGCTAATTGGATTAGTATACTCGAACCGACTCACCCTCGATTCGTCATACGGATTTCACTCTGGGACAGTCAATGATGGAATCGAAAGGTTGTGATAGGTATTCGTGAACCTTCGACTTGAGGATTTAGTAGGGATGTGCTTGTGACGTCAAGATTTTCATTAGAGTAGTTCACCCCTATAAACCGGAAGGCGGGGGTCAACCTTGACGTGCATCTTGATGGGCAAGTAGCAGGTCCTACTGAATACCAAGATAGAATTCTTTCTCCTGTTAGTGAACTGGTTATATGTCCTGTGCGGTTATTGGCAGATGAGATCATAAGTCTTTGGCCAAAGCATTGGAGCTAGCTGTGTTAGATACACGAGAGCTCGATAATATCGATTTGCATTAACGCGTGCATAGCGTCAAGTCCAGATGGGGTTTGTCTGACCGTGACCCTATAACTTGATCGGGACATTTGAAAGAAAGGTTTATACGTATACTGGTATTCACGACAGAATGGTTCTTGAATGATCCCAATCATTTATTCTCAGTTGGGGTACAATGTGTAACACCCCAAACTAGGCGGATATTACAGTGTCGTGGACCCCCGACTGGGACCCACCAGGCGAATGAAAATGAAAGAATTACACAGGGTGAATGTAGTACCGAACCACATTACAACATTAATTACTCCGATGAGGAGTTTCATACAACACACCCAGGATAATACAGATTACATGTATATTTTATATGAAGATAAAATACACAACACTAAATGAAACGGAGTAACCAAGTGAAAATCTACAGCGGAAAATAAATGACAATAATAGGAATGACTGAAAGGATTGGGGGCCCCTACTAGTATCACTGGGACTCCTCGCCGTCAACGTTATATTCCTGTGCTTTTGCCTTACCATGACCTGAAAACAAAATCCCCAAACGGGGTCAGCTACACAGAACAACAATCCTCAAGAGTTGAATAAACACAATCATATATACGTTGTATAAACCACAAGTTCGATCAAAATGAATCGGTTAGATTATAACCCAATCTTGTTGAAAACATACGCAATCAAACATGCTATATGAATCAACTAACAGTACGACTCAAAGGGTGGCGCCACACTACGCCCGGGATGGAAATGTGTCCGTGCACAAGCCACCAACGAGTATCGATCGAATACACGTGTGGTCTTGTACCTAATCAGTCTCACGAGGCAAATGACTCGTGTGCACAGTCCAATGTGAGGCCAATAACCAACACACGACTTAAATGTGCCCGACATGAAAATCCTACACATACCAACCGGCACGCCAATATGACCCGGAATGCCACGATATAACAAAAGTGACATCGAAAATGAATAATGACTCACCGAGATGGAATGATAGTGAAATGAATGACAGCTCAATGAAATGATTGAAACCGTCGTTCCTTATGACTGAAGTGATTAATTGACAATGACAAGTTTTGATACGGTTAATACAGTGATGAATGAGTTATGATTATGAATGAACAACAACAAAAGGAATGAATATCCTTTTAACCGAGTAAGAATTAACTTACTCAACACCGGTGACAATTATCCTTCCACGAACAATGTCCTAATTGAGATATCGGTCGCTCGAACAACCTTGAATAACACAATCACCAACAATCCGTTCAACATACGAATCAAACACGAAACTAATGAACTCAAAACGTCGATACGACTAAACCAAGTTCATTGGGGCATTATATCGAACACTTTGTGGCCAAACTTCGATTGATTACAACCAAACCTCAATAATACCAATATCAAATCCCCAAGAAGTGTTTCAAACCAACAAAACATCTTCCATACGATCAATAATCCATTATGAATATCCAAAATCGTGATTTTAACAACAATTAATCGAAAACCCCCAAATCCAACACAATATTCAAAGTGTTCTTGAATAATCCTTCAATAATCCAATGAATAATCCAACATATCCATAATCATGCGTATATCACTTCATATAACATGATCTTAACATCCAAAACATCATATTTCAATACAAAATCGAAATCCAAGATGTTGAAGAAATTACCTCTTGAAGATCCAAGCACTTTGATCCGGAGAACACGCGTTAGATCGACTATCCGGCCTTCACGATCGAAAGGAAATGAAGAAAATCAAACCCTCAAGTGATGGATGATGAAAAGTTCTTCCCCTCAAGCTCTCTCTCTCGTAGGTTGAAGAAAAATGGAAGAAATGAGCTGAACTCGCTCAAAAAAACGCAATTATAGAGTTGACTGCCTTGTGTGCCGCGGCCCAGCCGAAGTGTGCCGTGGCACAGGGCCAAAACTGCGCCCAGTGATCGGCAGTGTGCCGCGGCCCGGACGAATGTGCCGCAGCAGTGACTCGGCAGTGTGCCGCGGCCCTGCCGGCATGTGCCGCGGCTCACGGTACAGAGGGGTCGGCCGATAATTCAACATGAGTGTGCCGCGGCCCAGACGGGTGTGCCGCGGCAGTGACTCGGCAGTGTGCCGCGGCCCTGCCGGCATGTGCCGCGGCCCACGGTACAGGCTGCTCGGCCAAACTGGAAAATGAGTGACTCAGCTATTTCGACCATAACTCCCACGTCCGGACTCCGATTGACTCACCGTTTGAACCATTGGAAAGCTAACTCGATGCTTTATAATATTGCAAAGATTCAGAATTTTTGGAGTTTCCAAAAATTAATGGTGATTTAACAAAGTCGAACTCATACGTGGAAAAGTCGCTAAAGAACACGGAATTCAACAGAATGACACCGAGATGAACTCCGATGACAAAAAGTGTAGAATCAATCATTCTCGGAATGACGAAAAGGTAACAATAGAGTTGCTAAGATGGACTTCCGCCAAAAAATAAAATTACCGAATGAAATTACTAAATGATATTGACCGAATTAAAACCGGGTATTACACAGTGTAGGCCGCCAGGCTGGCTAGGTGGTGCTACTACTTTTTGGTTCCTCCCATTGCTGACTGAGACGGACCTACTGAGTCACGCAATAGGATTGAAAATGGAATGAATCAAGCTAATTCTTTCATTATGAATATTAGATATTGGATATCTAAATTTGGGACATTGGATGTTTAAATTGATTTATTGGATAAATTGATTTACGACCTAATGAATTAAATATATCACTGGGTAATTAATTTAATTCATGAATATAATTATTTCTTGGAGAAATTAATTATATTATTTTGTATTTGATATGTTTAATTAATTGAAATAATAAAACGATATAAATACATCGGAACGAAATTGGAGTTTATCTGTTTGGACTCTCGGGAGTCCGAAACGAACCGAACTCTTCCTATAATTCATCTTGGCCGCCGCCCCACTTATATCCATGTGTGTGTATTGACTTGTCCCCATCATGGTTTTGGAATCTCATGTGTTGAGGGGACAAGCATCATATACATTATATGGTAGGGTATCAATCATGTGATATGTATTGATTTCATGTGGGTTGAATAAGAATATAAAGAAGACTTTCATCTCTCATCCTCATTAACTTCTTGGCATTTTCATACGTATCATTAAGAGAGAGAGAGATAGACTTTGAGTTTAACACTCATCTTCATCTTCTTCATTCACTTCTTCTTCATTTTTCTTGGAGAAAATTGAGAGAAAATATTGAGAGGGTAAGATTAAAACCCTTAGAGAGTGTAATAATCTTAACATACAAAGCTTCATCACTTGATTCTAGCCGTAACTTTAGAGGTTAATCGGGTGTTGTCATTCCGATCGTTTCTCCGGTGCGTGACAAGTAGAGGTGCGGTATTTCGGCGTTGGATTGTTCAAGTGCTTGGAGTGCTTCGTTCGTAGAGAATTCAAGTAAAGCTTGGGGAATAGCTCAAGAGAATGATTCCATCTAATCAATAGACAACAAGGGTCAGTGTTATATATTCGTATATACGTAGCTCGATCGATCCTCGTAGGATTCGGATCGAATTAATTTGCGTTTTACCGCTTCCGCTGGGCCTTCGTTTTAGGCACCGAATCCCAACACAACTTTGCCATCTCGCCAGGAAAGTTTTGGGGACACATGGTAACAAGAAGGGGCATTAAGGCAACCCTTGAACAGATTAAAATCTATTTTTGAGTTGACGTTTGCAACATCCATCAAAGAAGTTCAAAGGTTCACAAGACGAGTAGCTGCCTTGAACAGGTTCATCTCTAAGTCATCAGATAAATGCAGATTGTTTTATGATGTATTACGAAAGAATAAAGGGTTTCATTGGATTGAACAGCACGAAGAGGCTTTTTTACAATTGAAACAATACTTGTCTACGACTCCGTTGTTGTCTAAACCGACACCTGGAGAGATTCTTTACATCTACTTATCGATTACTGAACATGCTGTCAGTGGCGTCCTAGTTAAAGAGGAGCCAACACAACAACTACCAATTTATTACGTCAGCAAAAGTTTGTTGGACGCTGAGAGTAGATATTCATCATTGGAGAAATTGGTCCTTGCACTTGTGACATTGATAAATAAGCTACGTCCGTATTTTGAAGCACACAAGATATGTATCAGGAATTGAAGATGGTCATCAGAAAACCCGAATTGACTGGTAGGATGGCAAAGTAGTCGGTAAGATTGAGCACTTATGACATTGTGTATGAGCCACGAACAGCAGTAAAGTCACAAGCCTTGGCTGATTTTGTGGCTGATTTCAGTCCAAGTCTACTATCTGAAGTTAACGATGAAGTGAAGCAGTTGATGACGGCTACTCGACAGGAACCTTGGACTTTATACACTGACGGAGCTTCAAACGTCAATGGGACAGGTTTGGGACTTGTCCTAAAATCGCCACAAGGGGACATAATAGCCCACTCAGTATGTTGTGAGTTCGAAACGACGAATAATGAAGCTGAATACAAGGCATTGTTGATGACGGCAAGATCTTTGAAGTTTGGTCACATACAAGTCAATTGTGACTCTTTACTTATTGTGAATCACGTCAATGGTTCTTACATGGCTAAAGATGAGAAGATGTTGGCCTACTTGGAAGTAGTTAAACTTCTGCAAGTTGAGTTCCAGACATTCGACATATGACAGGTTCCAAGGGAATCTAATACACAAGATTACGTCTTGGATGGCTTAGGGGTAGTGTTCAAACATGTCAACTTGTCTGTTGTGTCACGATTTATCCATCCCGACAGGCGATCGACTATAAGGCCGAGCGACCAAGTCAACATCAGTCAAACTATGGCTAGCTCGCCAAGTCGAAGATATCAGACCACCATCAAGTACCTAGCGATCGACTCCCAAGGCGATCGCCCTTTGGCAGCTGGCGATCTACTCTACTAACCAGCTAAGGGCAATCGACCTGCGCCCCGAGCAGAGGCGATCGCCCGTCAAAGTCATCAAGGACTGGATCTCAGAAAAGCACCCACGTGCAGATCCACCAAAGGCGCTGACAAGATCTTCGCCAGCAGATAAGATCTTTTCTTGTGAGACAAGACCTTTGACCACACTGTCACCTACCTCACCTACCAGATGCGCGCGAAAGTTGTCGGTGGACCACCGTGGCGGCAACTCGGGACGCGTGTAAGCTCCCCATTGGATCGCATAGTTGTCGCCCGGCAACTCCTGCAGACTTTGAGGGACGGGCCCATGTGCTAAAAGACGATCGCCCGATTATTATATTGCAGAAGGCGATCGCCCGGCATGTCCAAGCCCTATAAATAGAGAACCTCCTCCTTGGAAAAAGGTTCCCGATTCATCGAATATACGGTTCGAATTCATTTGACTTACGTCCGAAATACATTCCACCAAAAGTTCACATTCTCTCACATTCCGATACATCCACTAAATCTTGAAGAACACACATATCATCAAGCTCCCGGCTATCTCACCTAATCCATCTCAGACTTCTCTCTCCAAATCTCTCGTCCGTAAGACGATCGGCGAAGCAGCAAGTCTCCACTAGACAGATTCCAAGGGATTCATAAGCCCAGAGCCCAAGCATCGGCTAAATACTCGCCGTGAGAGGCGGTCGATCTCTCACCGCCGCGACTTCATCACCTTTGTTACAAGAACTCAGAGCATCAAATCTGGTTCTTAGGCAATCTACACGCTCACTAGCTAAGATAACAAGAAACTTTGCACTCATTGTAATTGTATTCTTACATTAGTACTTGTATCCCCGAATATCGGTATTAATAATATCTCGCGAGAGCATTCAAGCCGGGACTAACAACCCGACAAATCTTGTGTTATTTATCTTTCTCACGGAAGTGCTCTTGCATTTGTTTGCTATCCCATCCATTCCAGAATATCTATCTCCGGATAATATTTTGGGTAGCAACAATTAGCGCTAGAAGAAGGGGATCTAACCTCATATTTTTATTTCTACCGTCCCGAAGAACACTCACTGTTCTCGGCAAATACTTGAAGTGACACTCACCGCACTTCAAAGAAAACCTCCGTAATCATGACATCCGCCGGTCCATCAAGAAAGCTCTCCGAACCGCCGGACACCATTTCCGGCTCGGTCGAACCCCGGCCGGCAGGGGAAGCGCGGCAACGCGAGACTCTCGATCCGCATCAGAGATGGCCCCAACCTCTCACTCGATCGGTTCCAAACCGAGGAAGATCGAGGAGGCTATGGCCATCTGGAGGAGCGACGGAGAGCATGCGCGCCGCCGCGATAACTCCTCGATCATCCGCCGCATGGGAAAACGGAAATTCAATGGGCTACCGAACGAGCGATCGTCAAAAGCCCCGGTCGCGAGGAAAGGCTCTCGCACGACCGGACGGATCCATATTCGATCGCTTGGGGACGCGACCCATCCGGCGGCCGGGCACTCTATTTCCAACCTTGAAAAGACGGAATCCGAATCCGTCACGGGAGTTCGGCCTACTCACCTCACGGCCCGAACGCATGTCGGCCATCGACTCCCGCCCGATCGCTGTGGACTCGGTGCTCAATCGCCTCGGCTCCGCTCCGATCGCGAGCCGCTAATCGAGCCACGGCGATGGCCGCCATGCAACGTCGGCTCGACGAGATGAGAGCACTCTTGACACCGGGCAAGCACCGGCAAGAAGATCGCCGGCCGACCGAGCCACTCGCGGTCCACATCGAGCTTGCCCCCATACAACCGACGATCGCTCCTCCTAAAACACCTCTGTATAAGGGGAGATCGGACCCAGAAACCCACCGAGTAAATTCCGAATTTACATGGTAGGTGTGGGGCATCCGATGCAACCAAGTGCCGGATCTTCCCACGACATTGGGCGGCCGCCCATAAGTGGTACGTCTCACTACCACCACGATCGGTCACCTCTTTTAAGAAAGCGGCGAATGACTTCACGTCATACTTCGCCAAAGAAGGTCGCCAGACTGAAGGCCCCACCGCATGATAAAAATCAAGCGGGGAAGGGCCAGCGCCTTGATTACATCGACCGGTAGACTAAATCATCCTCACCGGCGAACCCGTCGGTGATGAGCTCGCTCTCTATTCGGTCATGGGGGATTCCACGGTCACTCTCCCATGTTCGGACATCTCTCCAAGGATATTCCCCAACTTACACGATCTTCCGCGCTAAAGCCGCCAACTTCTGGCCGTGCAAAGGCTACTCACCCTCCGCTTAGACGAGGAAACGCCACCTCTTGCCCGGAAGATAGCGATCGCCAAAGCAAAGAAGGCGATCGCCAAGACACCGGAGATCTCAAGGCTTTCGAGGACATGGAAGCCCATCTCCTCCATACGTTCAATGTAACTCCGGCACATATTTTCTATGCCATCAAGGGGCACGAAGAGCTCAAAAAGCCAAAGGCGATAAGGGACCACGGTCACTGGACAACAATCAATATTGTGCCTACCACAAGAGTCGGCCACAGACCAACAATTGCCGCGACCTCCTCAAACAGCTCTGGAAGCTGTTCGAGGAGGGCAAGTTGATGACTTATTGGTTTAGCCGAAGCCCCGCCTATCTCTATAGACGATCGTCCGAGTCGAACGCAAAGCAGTGGGAAGCTCATACGAGCCGACCCTGGATCAACCTCGGCCGTCTCTATATGCTTCAATCAAGAGAAGGAGACCACGGAAGTCATCCCGATCTCCCTCCTTATTTAAGAAACCGGAGGACTCGATCGCCATCTGCAGTTCACCGTCTAACACGATGGACTAAGGCACGAGATCGCCTCCCCCGCACAACGTACACCGTCGAAGGTCGGCATCTACATGACGATCCAAGGTGGAAGAGTGCAGCCATGGTCCTCGTGGTCGATGATTCCGACTGCTTAGGCCATGCAAGGTCCCTTTAGGCCAAGATCGCCCGCCTTTCGTTTAAATACGAGGCCGGCGTAGTCTGAGGGCCCTCCAAAATAAATCAGTGGACACGATCGCTCGCCCTCAAAGGTTCATCATTTGACATGGTGAACCCGGACAATGCGACGTGCCACAACCCCGTCTCAACGTACACCGTCGAGGTCGGCCATCTCCATGGCTGGCCGAGGTGGAAGCAGAGCTAACAAGCCGCGGGCGTGGAGTTGATTCATCCGACGCCGCCGCGCAAGGACTCCTCTAGACCAAGACCGCACGCCTTTCGTTTAAATACGAGGCGAGGCGCGGCTAACAGAGGACCCTCATAATAAAGTGAGTCACGAGACACTCAATGTCTTCGCGCATCAAGACATGATCAAGGAGTCGGTCCATTGAACTCCGCGATCGTGCACGGTTCCTCAAGATGGACGACCGTCCCCGAGGATTCGACAAAATTGAAGACCGCTCACTCAAGGAATTATTTTCATCCCCTTACTTCCACTAAGTGAATAAAAACAAGGGGCAATAAGAGTGCGGACTACCTTCACGACGATCGTCGCTATTCAACCACATACGGAGATCGTCATTTTTTCAGATATAGTGCAGCGATCGAATTTGTTGTAAAAAAGTTATCTTTATGAGTTTATCAATTCATTTGGAACTACCCTCGCAACGATCTCTCCTCACACATTTGTACAAAGTCTAACAAAGACTTAAAAATAACCATTCATTCAAGTGAAGTCAGAAAGACAAATGCTCATTTCATTACTTGAAAAATCGGAGTACATGATCGCCCGAAGGCCTAAGTGCTACAAGAGAAAGCTACAAACTACAAAGAAAGTAAGCTAAAAGCGTAAAAAATGAAGCGCCTCAGGCCCCTGCCTGGCCTTCGCCATCAGCATTCGGCGCGGTCCCCTCATCCTCCGGAGCGTCGGGATGAGCAAGATTGGCTGGGGACGGATACCAGCTCAAATCCACGCCGATGTCCGCCAGGTGCAAGATCGGCAAGGAGAAAGCCGAATGGAGAGGATGCTCCAATGCATATGACTTGAACTTCTCGGCAAGAGGACCGACCCCCAAGCCTCCCTTCTTAGCCGCTCGGATCGAGTCGGCGAACGCCAAATAATAGGCGAACTCGCTGACATACTCCAAGTTTTGGAAGGGATCGGCCCTGGTCGCCTCAACCTCTCCTCTCAGCTCGGCCATCGCCTATTGCGATCCCTGGAGCTCGGCCTCCCTTGCAGCAACCTTCTCTTTCGCCTCCGCCACTCATTTCATTGAAGCGATCGTCACCTTCAGCGATCGGCCTCCTCTTCAAGAAGATTCGCGCTGGGCGGCACTCTGCATCGGTCCCGAAATCGGTCGACCGCCATGCGATATTTCTCCGTCTCTTTCTTCTCGGCTCAAGCTCATGGCTCGCCGCTTGGCCGCCTCCGAGTCCTTCTCCATCGCCACGATCTTGTCAGCAAACTCGGCGTTCTCTTTCCGAGCCGCCTCGAGATCCTCCTGAAGGCGAATAGTGGAGGGCCTCCCCTCAAACTCCTGAGCAACCTGGAAGGCCATGGTCGCCGTCTGAAGAGAAAGGGCGACAACGGCATGCATCGAACTTCGGCGATCGCCGCGAGCGATCGCATCCAGATCCGTTGTCCACGCCTTCGGCAAAGCGATGTACCTTGCTAACATAGGGAGGAATGTCGCAGAATGGCGAGGAGATCGGCTCGCCAGAAATCCACGACCATCGGTGGACAAGAAGGATCTGCGCGACGGATCCCGCATCAAAAGCCTAAGTTAGTACAACTCCTACGCAGATGCAATTGTCAACACGTAAATGCTATCTACCTCTCGGCCTTCTCGGGATCCCGACCAAAAGCGGTTTCCCTCGAGGAGTTTCCGCATCCGCGATCGCCGTCTCCGCGAAAAGCCGCGAGAGGCGGCTCGCGCTCCGGAGCAACGATGGTGATCGGAGGCGCGGCGATCGGCACTTCATCGCCGGGCAGAAACGGTTGCTTCCGGCCTCGGCCTCTTGCGGTCGCCCGAAGCCCCTCCTCCGAATTTCCTCCTCAACCACGACTGCTCTACGCGAGGCTCCGGCTCCGCACGAGGCTCCGCCTCCGAACTATAGGCAATGCGACGGTGGAACCCGAGTCGACCTCTTCGCGTGAAGACGGCCTAGGACTCCCTGGGTTCGACATAGCGATCTCGCACGAGGCTCCAAAAGCGAGGGAAACGAACCTCTGCAATTAAAGACGATCGACTAACGGTCAGACACTTTCCTCAAGTAAGGCGATCGCCTAGAAAGTGAAGATCGCAGAAGCTCATACCTGGCACCGCGAGATGTCTCGGGAAACGGAATAGTCGAGCCGACAACCAGCGACTCTTCTTGTTGATCCGAGTGGCGTCTAGGTCGTCGTCCGACAAGCTCCTAATTCGCTCCCAAACAACGAGAAAGTCGAAAGGCAGCTCCTCGATCGCCGGGATATGGAAGCCTGCAAAACAGAAATCAAATTAGATCAGTCCAAATCGCATCCAAACGAAGGGAGAGTCTAAACCCTTACCGGGATTCCTCTCCCGAAATTCGGTGGGGATCTCCAGCTCGCCCGTGGGATTGTCGCTCGCCGAAGCTCTCCACTTGCCGGCGACCCAGAACCACTTCGTCTGATCGCCCCGTATCTTATTTGGGACTCCATGAATCACCCGACCAGATCGGCCTTGAATATGGTAACCGCCGACCAACCCTCTGTGAGCCGTCAGTTTAAACAAATGATTCATCTCCAACGGCGACGGAGGCGATACAGCGGTGACCGCCGAATAGGGTGAAAGTGCGAGATGATTTGGAGCCGGGCGTTCGGCGTCGACCAAGTGGCGCCACATTCCAAGCGGCCAACAGATGGGTTACCGCAAAGGACAGAGGGAAGCGTAGCCGGCCTCCATAACGGCCTCACTCACTGCGACCATACCCATCGGAGGCTGGTCGGCTCGTTCATTCTCCGCGGCGCGAACATGTCCACATCTCAAGGAACATGGAATCTTGTCCTCCAGACGGCGGATCTCTCACGGTCGCCGAGCTCGTATTTGGCCGAGCGACCACAACGATCATTTGCGCGGCACGATCTGCGACCGCTTGGGGAGCACATAGGGATAAGCGACCGAATATCCCCTAAATCGAATCGCGGAGTAGGACCGCCAATCTCTCCATTATTTCGGCCAAAGGCCCTATAGGCCGTCCAAAATCACTATGTTGCTCCCGGTAAGCCCCGATCGCGGATCTCTCTCGATCTGCGATCGTCTCTCTCCTCAGCCGGCCGACTCCCTAGCAATATCGGCCTCATTGAACAAAGCCTCAACTTGGTAGGGTCGATTCCGGCTCAATTGCCACCCCGTCTCGGTGGAAGACGGAAGAAGTTTCTCCCTGGCGGCCGATGTCCCGTGGCGTAATCGTTCCCTCTCCAAGCGATGATGAGGTTCCGGCCATTTTCAGAGTTAGAAAGGAAGAAAAGGATTTTTCTTACCCTAAAGTGAAATCGATCGACGATCGGCGCTAAGATCTTCAGAAAATTCGGCAGCAGGACCTTCTTTCTCCAAAGACGTACGCGTGAGTGAGATCGCAGCCCCGCGCCCCCTTTTATAGGAGAAGGCGGGGACCCGATTGCAATAAAGGAAAACCTCGGGTCGGATCTCAAACGACGCGTTAGTTGACCCTCGAGACCAGCGTCGCGTCTTTTCGAGGACGCGTCACCGAGGAGTCATTAATGACCGTTGGCGTCCCCCAATAGAAGCCCGACACGTGCGAGGAGACTTTTCCACTCCCATTGTTTTTCCGCAAGATTCGGCCAACCAGTCGTCCGAATCCAGTATATCATCTCAAAGACGATCGCTTGATTGATTAAACACGAAGTCGCCGTCAAAAGTTCGCGATCGCTAAGAAAGCCACCTCACCCCACGTTTCCAACGTATGAGCGAGCGGGGCAATTGTTGTGTCACGATTTATCCATCCCGACAGCGATCGACTATAAGGCCGAGCGACCAAGTCAACATCACCAAACTATGGCTAGCTCGCCAAGTCGAAGATATCGGACCACCATCAAGTACCTAGCGATCGACTCCCAAGGCGATCGCCCTTTGGCACCTGGCGATCTACTCTACTAACCACTAAGGGCAATCGACTGCGCCGAGCGAGGCGATCGCCGTCAAAGTCATCAAGGGCTGGATCTCGAAAAGCACCCACGTGCGAGATCCACCAAAGGCGCCGACAAGATCTTCGCGGCAGATAAGATCTTTTCTTGTGACAAGACCTTTGACCACAACCTGGCACCTACCTCACCTACCAGCATGCGCGCCGAAAGTTGTCAGTGGGACCACCCGTGACAGCAACTCAGGACGCGTGTAAGCTCCCCATTGGATCGCATAGTTGACTGCCAGCAACTCCTGCAGACTTTGAGGGGACGGGCCCATGTGCTAAAAGACGATCGCCCGATTATTATATTGCAGAGAAGGCGATCGCCCGGCATGTCCAAGCCCTATAAATAGAGAACCTCCTCCTACTGGAAAAAGGTTCCCGATTCATCAATATACGGTTCGAATTCATTTGACTTACGTCCAAATACATTCCACCAAAAGTTCACATTCTCTCACATTCCGATACATCCACGGAAATCTTGAAGAACACACATATCATCAAGCTCCGGCTATCTCACCTAATCCATCTCGTGACTTCTCTCTCCAAATCTCTCGTCCGTAAGACGATCGGCGACGGCAAGTCTCCACTAGACAGATTCCAAGGGATTCATAAGCCCAGAGCCCAAGCATCCCGGCTAAATACTCGCCGTGAGAGGCGGTCGATCTCTCACCGCCGCGACTGCTCATCACCTTTGTTACAAGAACTCACAGAGCATCAAATCTGGTTCTTAGGCAATCTACACGCTCACTAGCTAAGATAACAAGAAACTTTGCACTCATTGTAATTGTATTCTTACATTAGTACTTGTATCCCCGAATATCGGTATTAATAATATCTCGCGAGAGCATTCAAGCCCGGACTAACAACCCGACAAATCTTGTGTTATTTATCTTTCTCACGGAAGTGCTCTTGCATTTGTTTTCTATCCCATCCAGTCGAGCAATATCTATCTCCGGATAATATTTTGGGTAGGAACTATTGGCTCTAGTGGAAGGGGATCTAAGCCTCATTGTTTTATTTCTACCGTCCCGAAGAACACTCACTGTTCTCGGGGCAAATACTTGAAGTGACACTCACCGCACTTCAAAGAAAACCTCGAGAATCATGACATCCGCCGGTCCATCAAGAAAGCCGCTCTCGAACCGCCGGACACCATTTCCCGGCTCGATCAGAACCCCGGCCGACGACAGGGGAAGCGCGGCAACGCGAAACTCTCGATCCGCATCCGAGAGATGGCCCCAACCTCTCACTCGATCGGTTCCAAACCGAGGAACAGATCGAGGAGGCTATGGCCATCTGGAGGAGCGACGGAGAGCATGCGCCGCCCGCGATAACTCCTCGATCATCCGCCGCATGGGAAACGGAAATTCAATGGGCTACCGAACGAGCGATCGTCAAAAGCCCCACTCGCGAGAAAGGCTCTCGCCTGGCCGGACGGATCCATATTCGATCGCTTGGGACGCGACCCATCCCGTGGCAGGGCACTCTATTTCCAACCTTGAAAAGACGGAATCCGAATCCGTCACCGGAGTTCGGCCTACTCACCTCACGGCCCAACGCATGTCGCCCATCCGACTCCGCCCGATCGCCGGGGACTCGGTACTCAATCGCCTCGGCTCGCTCCGATCGCCGAGCCGCTATGATCGAGCCACGGCGATGGCCGCCATGCAACGTCGGCTCGACGAGATGAGAGCACTCTTGGACCGGGCAAGCACCGGCAAGAAGATCGCCGGGCCGACCAGCCACTCGCGGTCCACATCGAGCTTGCCCCATACAACCGACGATCGCTCCTCCTAAAACACCTCTGTATAAGGGGAGATCGGACCCAGAAACCCACGAGTAAATTCCGAATTTACATGGTGGGTGTGGGGCATCCGATGCAACCAAGTGCCGGATCTTCCCCCGACATTGGGCGAGCCGCCCATAAGTGGTACGTCTCACTACCACCACGATCGGTCACCTCTTTTAAGAAATCGCGAATGACTTCACGTCATACTTCGCCAAAGAAGGTCGCCAGACCAGAAGGCCCCCACCGCATGATAAAAATCAAGCGGGGAAGGACGAACCGACGCAGATTACATCGACCGGGTAGACTAAATCATCCTCACCGGCGAACCCGTCGCTGATGAGCTCGCTCTCTATTCGGTCATGGGGATTCCACGGTCACTCTCCCATGTTCGACATCTCTCCAAGGATATTCCCTAACTTACACGATCTTCCGCGCTAAAGCTGCCAACTTCCTGGCCAGGCAAAGGCTACTCACCCTCCGCTTAGACGAGGAAACGCCACCTCTTGCCCAGAAGATAGCGATCGCCAAAGCAAAGAAGGCGATCGCCAAGACACCCGGAGATCTCAAGGCTTTCGAGGACATGGAAGCCCATCTCCTCCATACGTTCAACAGAACTCCGGCACATATTTTCTATGCCATCAAGGGGCACGAAGAGCTCAAAAAGCCAAAGGCGATAAGGGACCACGGTCACCTGGACAACAATCAATATTGTGCCTACCACAAGAGTCCCGGCCACAGCACCAACAATTGCCGCGACCTCCTCAAACAGCTCTGGAGACTGTTCGAGGAGGGCAAGTTGGACAGCTTATTGGTTTAGCCGAAGCCCCGCCTATCTCTATAGACGATCGTCCGAGTCGAACGCAAAACAGGCTGGGAAGCTCATACGAGCCGACCCCTGGATCAACCTCGGCGACCGTCTCTATATGCTTCAATCAAGAGAAGGAGACCACGGAAGTCATCCCGATCTCCCTCCTTATTTAAGAAACCGGAGGACTCGATCGCCATCTGCAGTTCACCGTCTAACACGATGGACTAAGGCACGAGATCGCCTCCCCCGCACAACGTACACCGTCGAAGGTCGGCATCTACATGACGATCCAAGGTGGAAGAGTGCAGCCATGGTCCTCGTGGTCGATGATTCCGACTGCTTAGGCCATGCAAGGTCCCTTTAGGCCAAGATCGCCCGCCTTTCGTTTAAATACGAGGCCGGCGTAGTCTGAGGGCCCTCCAAAATAAATCAGTGGACACGATCGCTCGCCCTCAAAGGTTCATCATTTGACATGGTGAACCCGGACAATGCGACGTGCCACAACCCCGTCTCAACGTACACCGTCGAGGTCGGCCATCTCCATGGCTGGCCGAGGTGGAAGCAGAGCTAACAAGCCGCGGGCGTGGAGTTGATTCATCCGACGCTGCCCCGCGCAAGGACTCCTCTAGACCAAGACCGCACGCCTTTCGTTTAAATACGAGGCGAGGCGCAGCCTAACGGAGGACCCTCATAATAAAGTGAGTCACGAGACACTCAATGTCTTCGCGCATCAAGACATGATCAAGGAGTCGGTCCATTGAACTCCGCGATCGTGCACGGTTCCTCAAGATGGACGACCGTCCCCGAGGATTCGACAAAATTGAAGACCGCTCACTCAAGGAATTATTTTCATCCCCTTACTTCCACTAAGTGAATAAAAACAAGGGGCAATAAGAGTGCGGACTACCTTCACGACGATCGTCGCTATTCAACCACATACGGAGATCGTCATTTTTTCTTATATAGTGAATAGATCGATTTTGTTGTATAATAAAAGTTATCTTTATGAGTTTATCAATTCATTTGGAACTACCCTCGCAACGATCTCTCCTCACACATTTGTACAAAGTCTAACAAAGACTTAAAAATAACCATTCATTCAAGTGAAGTCGAAAGACAAATGCTCATTTCATTACTTGAAAAATCGGAGTACATGATCGCCCAAGGCCTAAGTGCTACAAGAGAAAGCTACAAACTACAAAGAAAGTAAGCTAAAAGCGTAAAAAATGAAGCGCCTCAGGCCCCTGCCTGGCCTTCGCCATCAGCATTCGGCGCGGTCCCCTCATCCTCCGGAGCGTCGGGATGAGCAAGATTGGCTGGGGACGGATACCAGCTCAAATCCACGCCGATGTCCGCCAGGTGCAAGATCGGCAAGGAGAAAGCCGAATGGAGAGGATGCTCCAATGCATATGACTTGAACTTCTCGGCAAGAGGACCGACCCCCAAGCCTCCCTTCTTAGCCGCTCGGATCGAGTCGGCGAACGCCAAATAATAGGCGAACTCGCTGACATACTCCAAGTTTTGGAAGGGATCGGCCCTGGTCGCCTCAACCTCTCCTCTCAGCTCGGCCATCGCCTATTGCGATCCCTGGAGCTCGGCCTCCCTTGCAGCAACCTTCTCTTTCGCCTCCGCCAGCTCGCTGTTCAGCCGAGCGATCGTCACCTTCTGGCGATCGGCCTCCTCTTCAGCAGCATTCCGCGCCTGGACGGCACTCTGCATCTGGTCCCGAAATCGGTCGACCGCCATGCGATATTTCTCCGTCTCTTTCTTCTCCAGCTCAAGCTCATGGCTCGCCCGCTTGGCCGCCTCCAGGGAGTCCTTCTCCATCGCCACGATCTTGTCAGCAAACTCGGCGTTCTCTTTCCGAGCCGCCTCGAGATCCTCCTGAAGGCGAATAGTGGAGGGCCTCCCCTCAAACTCCTGAGCAACCTGGAAGGCCATGGTCGCCGTCTGAAGAGAAAGGGCGACAACAGCATGCATCGAACTCGACGATCGCTGCCGAGCGATCGCATCCAGATCCGTTGTCCACGCCTTCGGCAAAGCGATGCGGCCTTGCTAACATAGGGAGGAATGTCGCAGAATGGCGAGGAGATCGGCTCGCCAGAAATCCACGACCATCGGTGGACAAGAAGGATCTGCGCGACGGATCCCGCATCAAAACACTAAGTTAGTACAACTCCTACGCAGATGCAATTGTCAACACGTAAATGCTATCTACCTCTCGGCCTTCTCGGGATCCCGACCAAAACGGTTTCCCTCGAGGAGTTTCCGCATCCGCGATCGCCGTCTCCGCGAAAAGCCGCAGAGGGCGCTCGCTCGGAGCAACGATGGTGATCGGAGGCGCGGCGATCGGCACTTCATCGCCGGGCGAAGCAGAAAGTTGCTTCGGCCTCGGCCTCTTGCGGTCGCCGAAGCCCCTCCTCGAATTTCCTCCTCAACCACGACTGCTCTACGCGAGGCTCCGGCTCCGCACGAGGCTCCGCCTCCGAACTATAGGCAATGCGACGGTGGAACCCGAGTCGACCTCTTCGCGTGAAGACGGCCTAGGACTCCCGGGTTCGACATAGCGATCTCCGCCGGAGGCTCCAAAAAGCGAGGGAAACGAACCTCTGCAGCTAAAGACGATCGACTAACGGTCCGACACTTTCCTCAAGTAAGGCGATCGCCTAGAAAGTGAAGATCGCAAGCTCATACTGCACCGCGAGATGTCTCGGGAAACGGAATAGTCGAGCCGACAACCGGCGACTCTTCTTGTTGATCCGAGTGGCGTCTAGGTCGTCGTCCGACAAGCTCCTAATTCGCTCCCAAACAACGAGAAAGTCGAAGGCGGCTCCTCGATCGCGGATATGGAAGCTGCAAGCAAATCAAATTAGATCACCCAAATCGCATCCAAACGAAGGGAGAGTCTAAACCCTTACCGGATTCCTCTCCCGAAATTCGTGGGGATCTCCAGCTCGCCCATGGGATTGTCGCCGCCGAAGCTCTCCACTTGCCGCGACCCGAGAACCACTTCGTCCCGATCGCCCGTATCTTATTTGGGACTCCATGAATCACCCGACCAGATCGGCCTTGAATATGGTAACCGCCGACCAACCTCTCGTGAGCCGTCGCTTAAACAAATGATTCATCTCCAACGGCGACGGAGGCGGTACAGCGGTGACCGCCGAATAGGGTGAAAGTGCGGATGATTTGGAGCCGGGCGTTCGCGTCGGTGAAGTGGCGCCACATTCCAAGCGGCCAACAGATGGGAGACCGCAAGGACGAGAGGAAGCGTAGCCCGGCCTCCATAACGGCCTCACTCACTGCGACCATACCCATCGGAGGCTGGTCGGCTCGTTCATTCTCGCGGCGCGAACATGTCCACATCCAAGGAACATGGAATCTTGTCCTCAGACGGCGGATCTCTCCTGGTCGCCGAGCTCCGTTTGGCGAGCGACCACAACGACATTGCGCGGCACGATATGCGACCGCTTGGGGAGCACATAGGGATAAGCGACCAATATCCCCGAAATCGAATCGCGGAGTAGGACCGCCAATCTCTCCATTATTTCAGAAAGGCCCTATAGGCCCGTCCAAAATCACTATGTTGCTCCCGATAAGCTCGATCGCGGATCTCTCTCGATCTGCGATCGTCTCTCCTCGGCCAGCCCGACTCCCTAGCAATATCGGCCTCATTGAACAAAGCCTCAACTTCACTGGTCGATTCCGGCTCGAATTGCTTCCATTGCCCAGGTGGAAGACGGAAGAAGTTTCTCCCCGGGCAGCCGATGTCCCGGCGGCAGAACTGGTTCCCTCTCCAAGCGATGATGAGGTTCCGGCCATTTTCAGAGTTAGAAAGGAAGAAAAGGATTTTTCTTACCCTAAAGTGAAATCGATCGACGATCGGCGCTAAGATCTTCAGAAAATTCGGCAGCAGGACCTTCTTTCTCCAAAGATACGCGTGAGTGAGGCTGACCCGCGCCCCCTTTTATAGGAGAAGGCAGGGACCCGATTGCAATAAAGGAAAACCTCGGGGTCGGATCTCAAACGACGCGTTAGTTGACCCCTCGAGACCAGCGTGCGCGTCTTTTCGAGGACGCGTCACCGAGGAGTCATTAATGACCGTTGGCGTCCCCCAATAGAAGCCCGACACGTGCGAGGAGACTTTTCCACTCCCATTGTTTTTCCCGCAAGATAGCTGGGCCAACCAGTCGTCCGAATCCAGAGTATATCATCTCAAAGACGATCGCCATTCGCTTAAACACGAAGTCGCTCGTCAAAAGTTCACGATCGCCAAGAAAGCCACCTCACCCCACGTTTCCAACGTATGAGCGAGCGGGGCAATTGTTGTGTCACGATTTATCCATCCCGACAGCGATCGACTATAAGGCCGAGCGACCAAGTCAACATCACCAAACTATGGCTAGCTCGCCAAGTCGAAGATATCGACCACCATCAAGTACCTAGCGATCGACTCCCAAGGCGATCGCCCTTTGCACCGGCGATCTACTCTACTAACTACGGCTAAGGGCAATCGACTGCGCCCGAGCAGAGGCGATCGCCCGTCAAAGTCATCAAGGCTGGATCTCGAAAAGCACCCACGTGCAGATCCACCAAAGGCGCCGCAAGATCTTCGCCACAGATAAGATCTTTTGTGAGACAAGACCTTTGACCACGGCTGTCACCTACCTCACCTACCAAAGATGCGCGCCGAAAGTTGTCGGTGGGACCACCGTGACGGCAACTCGGGACGCGTGTAAGCTCCCCATTGGATCGCATAGTTGGCGCCAAAGAACTCCTGCAGACTTTGAGGGACGGGCCCATGTGCTAAAAGACGATCGCCCGATTATTATATTGCAGAAGGCGATCGCCGGCATGTCCAAGCCCTATAAATAGAGAACCTCCTCCTCTTGGAAAAAGGTTCCCGATTCATCAATATACGGTTCGAATTCATTTGACTTACGTCCGAAATACATTCCACCAAAAGTTCACATTCTCTCACATTCCGATACATCCACTAAATCTTGAAGAACACACATATCATCAAGCTCCGGCTATCTCACCGAATCCATCTCGTGACTTCTCTCTCCAAATCTCTCGTCCGTAAGACGATCGGCGAAGCGCAAGTCTCCACTAGACGATTCCAAGGGATTCATAAGCCCGAGCCCAAGCATCCAGCCTAAATACTCGCCGTGAGGCGGTCGATCTCTCACCGCCGCGACTGCTCATCACCTTTGTTACAAGAACTCACGAGCATCAAATCTGGTTCTTAGGCAATCTACACGCTCACTAGCTAAGATAACAAGAAACTTTGCACTCATTGTAATTGTATTCTTACATTAGTACTTGTATCCCCGAATATCGGTATTAATAATATCTCGCGAGAGCATTCAAGCCCGGGACTAACAACCCCGACAAATCTTGTGTTATTTATCTTTCTCACGGAAGTGCTCTTGCATTTGTTTGCTATCCCATCCATTCCAGCAATATCTATCTCCGGATAATATTTTGGGTAGCAACAATTGGCGCTAGAAGAAGGGGATCTAACCCTCATATTTTTATTTCTACCGTCCCGAAGAACACTCACTGTTCTCGGGGCAAATACTTGAAGTGACACTCACTGCACTTCAAAGAAAACCTCCAGAATCATGACATCCGACGGTCCATCAAGAAAGCTGCTCTCCGAACCGCCGGACACCATTTCCCGGCTCGGTCAAGAACCCGGCCGACAGGGGGAAGCCGCGGCAACGCGAGACTCTCGATCCCGCATCCGAGAGATGGCCCCAACCTCTCACTCGATCAGTTCCAAACCGAGGAACAGATCGAGGAGGCTATGGCCATCCTGGAGGAGCGACGGAGAGCATGCGCGCCGCCCGCGATAACTCCCTCGATCATCCGCCGCATGGGAAAACGGAAATTCAATGGGCTACTGAACGAGCGATCGTCAAAAAGCCCCAATTCGCGAGGAAAGGCTCTCGCACGACCGGACGGATCCATATTCGATCGCTTGGGACGCGACCCATCCCGGCGACCGGGGCACTCTATTTCCAACCTTGAAAAGACGGAATCCGAATCCGTCACCAGGAGTTCGGCCTACTCACCTCACAGCCGAACGCATGTCAGCCATCTGACTCCCGCCCCGATCGCCAGGGACTCAGTACTCAATCGCCTCGGCTCCCGCTCCGATCGCCGAGCCGCTAACAGTCAGGCCACGGCGATGGCCGCCATGCAACGTCAGCTCGACGAGATGAGAGCACTCTTGGACACTGGGGCAAGCACCAGCAAGAAGATCGCCGGGCCGACCGAGCCACTCGCGGTCCACATCGAGCTTGCCCCCATACAACCAACGATCGCTCCTCCTAAAACACCTCTGTATAAGGGGAGATCGGACCCAGAAACCCACCTGAGTAAATTCCGAATTTACATGACTGGGTGTGGGGCATCTGATGCAACCAAGTGCCGGATCTTCCCGCTGACATTGTGCGTTGTGTCCCATACGTGGTTCGTCTCACTACTACCACGATCGGTCACCTATTTTAAGAAATCGCGAATGACTTCACGTCATACTTCGCCAAAGAAGGTCGCCAGACGAAGGCCCCACCGCATGATAAAAATCAAGCGGGGAAGGACGAATCGACGCAGATTACATCGACCGGGTAGACTAAATCATCCTCACCGCGAACCCGTCGGTGATGAGCTCGCTCTCTATTCGGTCATGGGGGATTCCACGGTCACTCTCCCATGTTCAGACATCTCTCCAAGGATATTCCCCAACTTACACGATCTTCCGCGCTAAAGCTGCCAACTTCCTGGCCAGGCAAAGGCTACTCACCCTCCGCTTAGACGAGGAAACGCCACCTCTTGCCCAGAAGATAGCGATCGCCAAAGCAAAGAAGGCGATCGCCAAGACACCCGGAGATCTCAAGGCTTTCGAGGACATGGAAGCCCATCTCCTCCATACGTTCAACAGAACTCCGGCACATATTTTCTATGCCATCAAGGGGCACGAAGAGCTCAAAAAGCCAAAGGCGATAAGGGACCACGGTCACCTGGACAACAATCAATATTGTGCCTACCACAAGAGTCCCGGCCACAGCACCAACAATTGCCGCGACCTCCTCAAACAGCTCTGGAGACTGTTCGAGGAGGGCAAGTTGGACAGCTTATTGGTTTAGCCGAAGCCCCCGCCTATCTCTATAGACGATCATCCGAGTCGAACGCAAAACAGGCTGGGAAGCTCATACGAGCCGACCCCTGGATCAACCTCGGCGACCGTCTCTATATGCTTCAATCAAGAGAAGGAGACCACGGAAGTCATCCCGATCTCCCTCCTTATTTAAGAAACCGGAGGACTCGATCGCCATCTGCAGTTCACCGTCTAACACGATGGACTAAGGCACGAGATCGCCTCCCCCGCACAACGTACACCGTCGAAGGTCGGCATCTACATGACGATCCAAGGTGGAAGAGTGCAGCCATGGTCCTCGTGGTCGATGATTCCGACTGCTTAGGCCATGCAAGGTCCCTTTAGGCCAAGATCGCCCGCCCTTCGTTTAAATACGAGGCCGGCGTAGTCTGAGGGCCCTCCAAAATAAATCAGTGGACACGATCGCTCGCCCTCAAAGGTTCATCATCTGACATGGTGAACCCGGACAATGCGACGTGCCACAACCCCGTCTCAACGTACACCGTCGAGGTCGGCCATCTCCATGGCTGGCCGAGGTGGAAGCAGAGCTAACAAGCCGCGGGCGTGGAGTTGATTCATCCGACGCTGCCCCGCGCAAGGACTCCTCTAGACCAAGACCGCACGCCTTTCGTTTAAATACGAGGCGAGGCGCAGCCTAACGGAGGACCCTCATAATAAAGTGAGTCACGAGACACTCAATGTCTTCGCGCATCAAGACATGATCAAGGAGTCGGTCCATTGAACTCCGCGATCGTGCACGGTTCCTCAAGATGGACGACCGTCCCGAGGATTCGACAAAATTGAAGACCGCTCACTCAAGGAATTATTTTCATCCCCTTACTTCCACTAAGTGAATAAAAACAAGGGGCAATAAGAGTGCGGACTACCTTCACGACGATCGTCGCTATTCAACCACATACGGAGATCGTCATTTTTCGGATATAGTGCGTGATCGAATTTGTTGTAAAAAGTTATCTTTATGAGTTTATCAATTCATTTGGAACTACCCTCGCAACGATCTCTCCTCACACATTTGTACAAAGTCTAACAAAGACTTAAAAATAACCATTCATTCAAGTGAAGTCAGAAAGACAAATGCTCATTTCATTACTTGAAAAATCGGAGTACATGATCGCTCAAGGCCTAAGTGCTACAAGAGAAAGCTACAAACTACAAAGAAAGTAAGCTAAAAGCGTAAAAATGAAGCGCCTCGTGCCCCTGCCTCGCCTTCGCCATCAGCATTCGGCGCGGTCCCCTCATCCTCCGGAGCGTCGGGATGAGCAAGATTGGCTGGGGACGGATACCAGCTCAAATCCACGCCGATGTCCGCCAGGTGCAAGATCGGCAAGGAGAAAGCCGAATGGAGAGGATGCTCCAATGCATATGACTTGAACTTCTCGGCAAGAGGACTGACCCCCAAGCCTCCCTTCTTAGCCGCTCGGATCGAGTCGGCGAACGCCAAATAATAGGCGAACTCGCTGACATACTCCAAGTTTTGGAAGGGATCGGCCCTGGTCGCCTCAACCTCTCCTCTCAGCTCGGCCATCGCCTATTGCGATCCCTGGAGCTCGGCCTCCCTTGCAGCAACCTTCTCTTTCGCCTCATGACTCATTGCTCACCAGCGATCGTCACCTTCGCGATCGGCCTCCTCTTCAAAGAGATTCCGCGCCTGGACGGCACTCTGCATCTGGTCCCGAAATCGGTCGACCGCCATGCGATATTTCTCCGTCTCTTTCTTCTCCAGCTCAAGCTCATGGCTCGCCCGCTTGGCCGCCTCCAGGGAGTCCTTCTCCATCGCCACGATCTTGTCAGCAAACTCGGCGTTCTCTTTCCGAGCCGCCTCGAGATCCTCCTGAAGGCGAATAGTGGAGGGCCTCCCCTCAAACTCCTGAGCAACCTGGAAGGCCATGGTCGCCGTCTGAAGAGAAAGGGCGACAACAGCATGCATCGAACTCGACGATCGCTGCCGAGCGATCGCATCCAGATCCGTTGTCCACGCCTTCGGCAAAGCAGAAGCAGCCTTGCTAACATAGGGAGGAATGTCGCAGGAATGGCGAGGAGATCGGCTCGCCAGGAAATCCACGACCATCGGTGGACAAGAAGGATCTGCGCGACGGATCCTGCATCAAAACAGCTAAGTTAGTACAACTCCTACGCAGATGCAATTGTCAACACAGAAATGCTATCTACCTCTCAGCCTTCTCGGGATCCCGACCGAAAAACGGTTTCCCTCGAGGAGTTTCCGCATCCGCGATCGCCGTCTCCCGCAGAAAAGCCGCAGAGGGCGGCTCGCGCTCCGAAGCAACGATGGTGATCGGAGGCGCGGCGATCGGCACTTCATCGCCCGGGCGAGAAAGCGGTTGCTTCGGCCTCGGCCTCTTGCGATTCGCCCAGCCCCTCCTCCGGAATTTCCTCCTCAACCACGACTGCTCTACGCGAGGCTCCGGCTCCACGAGGCTCCGCCTCCGAACTATAGGCAATGCGGCGGTGGAACCCGAGTCGACCTCTTCGCGTGAAGACGGCCTAGGACTCCCGGGTTCGACATAGCGATCTCACCGGAGGCTCCAAAAGCGAGGGAAACGAACCTCTGCAGCTAAAGACGATCGACTAACGGTCCGACACTTTCCTCAAGTAAGGCGATCGCCTAGAAAGTGAAGATCGCGAAGCTCATACTGCACCGCGAGATGTCTCGGAAACGGAATAGTCGAGCCGACAACCGACTCTTCTTGTTGATCCGAGTGGCGTCTAGGTCGTCGTCCGACAAGCTCCTAATTCGCTCCCAAACAACGAGAAAGTCGAAGGCGGCTCCTCGATCGCCGGGATATGGAAGCTGCAAAGCAAATCAAATTAGATCACCCAAATCGCATCCAAACGAAGGGAGAGTCTAAACCCTTAGGGATTCCTCTCCCGAAATTCGGTGGGGATCTCCGGCTCGCCGTGGGATTGTCGCTGCCGAAGCTCTCCACTTGCCGCGACCCAGAACCACTTCGTCCGATCGCCCGTATCTTATTTGGGACTCCATGAATCACCCGACCAGATCGGCCTTGAATATGGTAACCGCCGACCAACCCTCTGTGAGCCGTCGGTTTAAACAAATGATTCATCTCCAACGGCGACGGAGGCGGTACAGCGGTGACCGCCGAATAGGGTGAAAGTGCAGATGATTTGGAGCCAGGCGTTCGGCGTCAGCTTAAGTGGCGCCACATTCCAAGCGGCCAACAGATGGGAGACCGCAAAGGACAGAGGGAAGCGTAGCCCGGCCTCCATAACGGCCTCACTCACTCACTGCGACCATACCCATCGGAGGCTGGTCGGCTCGTTCATTCTCCGCGGCGCGAACATGTCCACATCTCGAAGGAACATGGAATCTTGTCCTCCAGACGGCCGGATCTCTCCGGTCGCCGAGCTCGTGTTGGCCGAGCGACCACAACGATCGGCGCGGCACGATCTGCGACCGCTTGGGGAGCACATAGGGATAAGCGACCGAATATCCCTCGAAATCGAATCGCGGAGTAGGACCGCCAATCTCTCCATTATTTCAAGAAAGGCCCTATAGCCCGTCCAAAATCACTATGTTGCTCCCGGTAAGCCCCGATCGCGGATCTCTCTCGTCTGCGATCGTCTCTCCTCAGCCGGCCGACTCCCTAGCAATATCGGCCTCATTGAACAAAGCCTCAACTTCAGCTGGTCGATTCCGGCTCGAATTGCTTTGCCGTCTCAGTGGAAGACGGAAGAAGTTTCTCCCGGGCGGCCCGATGTCCCGCGGCGAACCAGTTTCCCTCTCCAAGCGATGATGAGGTTCCGCCATTTTCGAGTTAGAAAGGAAGAAAAGGATTTTCTTACCCTAAAGTGAAATCGATCGACGATCGGCGCTAAGATCTTCGTAAAATTCGGCGGCAGGACCTTCTTTCTCCAAGACGTACGCGTGAGTGAGGCTGCGGCCCAGCGCCCCCTTTTATAGGAAGGCGGGGACCCGATTGCAATAAAGGAAAACCTCGGGGTCGGATCTCAAGCAGCGCGTTAGTTGACCCCTCGAGACCAGCGTGCGCGTCTTTTCGAGACGCGTCGAGGAGTCATTAATGACCGTTGGCGTCCCCCAATAGAAGCCCGACACGTGCGAGGAGACTTTTCCACTCCCATTGTTTTTCCACTTGATTCGGCCAACCAGTCGTCCGAATCCAGAGTATATCATCTCAAAGACGATCGCCATTCGGTTAAACACGAAGTCGCTCGTCAAAAGTTCAACGATCGCCAAGAAAGCCACCTCACCCCACGTTTCCAACGTATGAGCGGTGAGGGCAATTGTTGTGTCACGATTTATCCATCCCGACAGCGATCGACTATAAGGCCGAGCGACCAAGTCAACATCACCAAACTATGGCTAGCTCGCCAAGTCGAAGATATCGAGACCACCATCAAGTACCTAGCGATCGACTCCCAAGGCGATCGCCCTTTGCTGTAGCGATCTACTCTACTAACCGGCTAAGGGCAATCGACCTGCTCCCGAGCGAGGCGATCGCCGTCAAAGTCATCAAGGCTGGATCTCGAAAAGCACCCACGTGCAGATCCACCAAAGGCGCGACAAGATCTTCGCCCAGATAAGATCTTTTGGCGACAGACAAGACCTTTGACCACAACTGGCACCTACCTCACCTACCAAAGATGCGCGCGAAAGTTGTCGGTGGGACCACCGTGGCGGCAACTCGGGACGCGTGTAAGCTCCCATTGGATCGCATAGTTGGCCCGGCCAACTCCTGCAGACTTTGAGGGCGGGCCCATGTGCTAAAAGACGATCGCCCGATTATTATATTGCGAGAAGGCGATCGCCCGGCATGTCCAAGCCCTATAAATAGAGAACCTCCTCCTACCGGAAAAAGGTTCCCGATTCACCGAATATACGGTTCGAATTCATTTGACTTACGTCCAAATACATTCCACCAAAAGTTCACATTCTCTCACATTCCGATACATCCACGGAAATCTTGAAGAACACACATATCATCAAGCTCCGGCTATCTCACCTAATCCATCTCGGGACTTCTCTCTCCAAATCTCTCGTCCGTAAGACGATCGGCGAGCAAGTCTCCACTAGACAGATTCCAAGGGATTCATAAGCCCAGGAGCCCAAGCATCCAGCTAAATACTCGCCGTGAGAGGCGGTCGATCTCTCACCGCCGCGACTGTTCATCACCTTTGTTACAAGAACTCACAGAGCATCAAATCTGGTTCTTCCGGCAATCTACACGCTCACTAGCTAAGATAACAAGAAACTTTGCACTCATTGTAATTGTATTCTTACATTAGTACTTGTATCCCCGAATATCGGTATTAATAATATCTCGCGAGAGCATTCAAGCCTGGGACTAACAACCCCGGCAAATCTTGTGTTATTTATCTTTCTCACGGAAGTGCTCTTGCATTTGTTTGCTATCCCATCCATTCCAGCAATATCTATCTCCGGATAATATTTTGGGTAGCAACATTGTCCAACATCCCAATTATTCATGTGTTTAAACAAGCCATTGAAAAGGATGACAACTTGGAACAAATCATGGAAGTAAGTGACATAACGCCTACTACTGACACGACGAGTTGGATACAACAAATGAAGAATTACTTGACAAATGACGTCCAACCCGTCGACAGGAATGAAGCAAGGGTGCTAAGAATGAAAGCATCTAAGTATACCATTGTTGACAGAGAGTTTTTCAAAGAATCAGTTATGGGATTGCTACAAAGATGTTTGGAGAAAGAACAAGCTCAAATTGTCCTCAAAGATCTACATGAAGGTGAATGCGGGAACCACTCAGGTGGGGGAAGTCTGTCACACAAAGTGTTACGTATGGGTTAATTTTGGCCCACTTTACATCAGGACACAACTAAATATGTCAAGAAGTGTGGTGCTTGTCAAAGGCATGCCCCAATACAACATCTGCCCTCATAATACCTATACTCTACTATTGCATCATCGCCATTCATGAAATGGGGAATGGACATCGTGGGAAAGATGCCATAGACACATGGACAAAAAGTCCACATGTTGGCCATGACAGACTACTTCTCCAAATGTATCGTAAGCTAAGGCATTCCGATAAGTGAAGTCAAAGCAAGTTATCTCTTTCATTAAGCGCAACATCATATGAAAGTTTAGTGTGCCATCTGAAATCATTTGTGACAATGGATCACAATTCATAAGTGACGAGACTGGAGTCTTTTGTTACAAATGGAACATTACTTTGACAAAATCGACACCAAGATAACCACAAGCTGATGGACAAGTAGAGTCCAGTAACAAGATCATTATCAACTATCTCAGAAAGAGATTGACGTCATACAAGTAATGTTGGCAAACAAGTTATCGTGGGTACTTTTGGCTGACAGGACGACACCCAAAACAACGACAGGACAAACACCATTCTCTTTAGTGTACAAGACGAAAGCAGTATTGCCATCTGAAGTTAAAGTTGCAACTGCACGTTATTGATTGATGACGGAGGAACTTAATAAGGAGGAACATGTCCATGACCTGGACACAGTTGATGAGATTCATGACATGGCCAAGATAAGGAAGGCCTTATTGTTGGAATATTTATTCCACATATTCATAAATAGTTTTTTGATGATTAAGTTGCTAAACAAAACAAAACAACAAAGAGGTGAAGCAAAACAACGAAGCAGGCGAAGACACAAAAATATGAACAAAATACAAAGCTAGCGCACGCTAGACATAAACGTTAGCGCACGCTAACGATACCCGGCTGCAGAACAGAAGAGTTCAAAGTTACCTGAAGTCAAGTCACCTGATAAAGGATAGCGCACACTACACATAATGCATAACGCACGCTATCAAAGGTTAATTACCGTTGTGAAGACATTCAAACACAGAATGAAGTAAGCAATGACGAAATCATAGCGCACGCTAAGGATGAGGAATAGCGCATGCTAATGTGTTTGAAATCAAGTCAATCAATCCATTGGAAAGATTCTGAAGCAAAGTCAAAAAGTATAAATGGATATATGATGCATGCAATGATGCAAGATTAGCGCATGCTACAACGAAATGTTAGCGCATGCTAACTATCATGGACAGTAGCCACTGGACAGATTCTGGAAGACATTAACGTATGCTACATGCAGTACATTACATACGCTACAAGCGATAGCGCAGGCTAAGGAAAGCTAGCGCACGCTAGCAAGTCAAAACAGTCAGCAACGGCTAGTTTGTGGAGAAAGGCTATAAATACCAAGTGAATAGGTATTAAACCACACAACAATATTGAGAAAACCATATACACTTGAGATATCATTGTAAACATTATAGTTGTTGTTCTTGAGCTTAAATTGAGAGTAATTGAGTGTGATACACTAAATCATACAAGAGAGAGAAAAAGAAAAGATACGATTGGATTCGGTGTTATTAGGATCAAGGATCTGGCATTGTTAAAATCGCAATCGCTATCTTAGTGAGGTTTATCTAGTACCGATAGAAAGATAGAGTGGTTGATTTCTTGTCCAATAGAAAAGGAAAACGGTTTAACTTGGACCGACAAAAAGACAAGTAAGAGAACAGGTTTACTCGGACCGATAGAAGACGAGCTTGTAACGGTAATCCCTCGACCGATAGAATAGAGGTGCAGAGGTTTATATCTTAAGCCTATAGAAAAAGATAACGAGAGAGGACGTGTAATATCCGGAATTTCTACTACTGTTGTTTGATATTATTTTATCCGAGTTATATTGTACAGCGTGGAATCTGTATAGTATGGATAAAATAAATAAATAAAGGACTGAGATGTCAGTATCGGTATAATTGTCGTATCTGGTCGACAGTTGCATTTGAGGATATTGTGTATCAGGTTATCGTACTTTCGATATAGAGTATATCATATAAGAATGTTATTGGATCCAGTATATGTATTCAGTAAGTGTATATGTGTTTTCGGTATGTCGAGACAGGCGGTAACAGTTGAAATTGGCTAAGTATAGAATACTTAGCGTACGCTAATGTTGAAGACTTACGTACGCTAAATCACAAGAGTTACGTACGTTATGGCCGAGACATTACGTACGTAACAAGATGAATCGGACAGTTGGGCCCGGTGTCGGCGGCTTTCGGCGCAGATGTGGGACAGTGAGTCAGCGGATGGAGTTACGTCGTTATACGGTGTATTACGTCGTAATACGAGTATATCTTGTAGCAAGTCAACGTCGTGTAACGTGCGCAGCGGAATAAGTGTTACGTGCGTTACGGGCGGTGGCCGAGTCGTGGCCGAGAGGACTGTAGTGGCCGAGCATGGTCGGCGGTGACTCGCATGGATGGCGATCACGATCGCGATGACTCGCGAGGATGGCTAGGGCGGCGATTACGTCGTAAGGCGGTGGCGATTCTGGCCGTAGGGCGATTACGTGCGTAAGCTGCCGCGATTACGTACGTAAGGGTTCCCGAGCAATCGGCGATAGGGTAGGCCGCGGCCGGCTACGTACGTAAGGACCCGCCGGTTATGTACGTAATGGTCCGGCAGGTCCCGCCTATTTAAAGGCCTGGACCGAGTCATCCGGCCATTTTCATGTTTTCTCTTCGTTTCTTCGCGATTTCTTCAGCAAAGTTGATGGATTTGAGTAAGAACATCATGTAGCAACATGTTTTGGAAGTTGGAATCATGGATTAACATCATCTTCCACCCGGATCGAAGGTAAGAACACCTAAACACTTGTTTTTGGATATTCTTGGAGTTTCTTGGTGTTTTGGCCGATTTGATTCGTTTTGGTTCAGATTATTGATGGAACTTTGTTGTAATCTCGTAATCATTCAATACTCTTGAAGTTTTGTGGAACAAATTCGAGTATTTCTTCGTTAAAATGATTGAATTGGATTATGCCTTCATAGTGTTCGATGAAATGCCTCAATGAGTAGAACTTGGGAAATTCTACACGTTTTCGTATGAATGGTGATGGAATTGATTGTGGTATTATTATTCTTGGTAATTATGGGAATTTTGTTAAGGGAAGATAATGAATTGATGATCAAATACCTTGATTATGTCGTTATGATTATGGAATCGTAGTAATCTCGATGTTCTTGATAGTTTATTGTAATCCATGATGTTATTAGAAGTGTATATGTTGAAGAACATGATTATATACACCTTGAATCATGAATAAGGATTTTTTGGGTGTTAGAACACATCGGATTATGCCGTTTGGGGACTTTGAATGTGATTTCGGAATAAGTTGTGAAACTCTTGGAATATGATTATCTATAATTAATCGGATTGTTCGGATTGATGATGATAATTGATAACTGGTTTTATTACGAATATACAAGGAGGAAACTTGTAAGTATTTAAGATTTAATGTGGAATCGTATTGTTGTTTTGAATTCGTGTTTGATTGGTTTGAGTTGTATGGTTCGGTTTTGTGTATGATCGAGGTATCGTTGAATCGTTGAGATGATTTGGTAGGTCATGTCGGTTGTTAATTGTTATCAGATATGTGTTATTTGATTACTTCGATAGGTTGAGATTATTGATCGGTGATTAGAACCATATGTTGCGGTCAGGTTCGAGTACGTTCGTAAATTACGTTGGTCGGGGCCGAGGAGCTTGTAGATGAAGGCATTATGACTGGTAGCGGCTTCATCATCACCATATCGGTATCGAGGCAAGTTATTACTTGCTCAGTTTATAATATTTAATGAATGGTTTCAGTTTCATTCGTTTATAATTCGTATAGCAATGTATAATCGTAATCACAGGAGATTTGGAATTATAGGTTGTATTCGAGTTTTGGGAATTTAAATCATAATGTATATGATTTACAATTGTCGTTGGTATACTTGTTAACGAGGATACATCATGGTATTGACGAAAACGTGAATTATCTACCGTCCGTGATGTTTTGGATCGGTGAATATTCAGAATAATGGTTGGTGATGGTTTAGATATCGAGATTGCTCTCGAAGGACTCGAAGCAAGTATTTTAATCATTTCTGTCATTTGTGTCGATCATGTCGTGATACATTCGTGTATCGTTGTTGTCATGCATTTGTGCATTGTTGTTGTCGTGTATTGTGCACTGTTGTTTTGTGCAGTTGTGCATTGTTGTCATATGTCCACCATGCGTTGGTCCGACGGGATCATCATGGGAATCTATAGCTGTGTACGCTGGATCGCTGGACAGGTAATGCCACCATGCGTTGGTCCGACGGGATCATCATGGGAATCTATAGCTGTGTCTTATTTGGATCGTTGGATTACCATATGTTGTTGTTATTGTGCATATGTATATTATGGGTTGCCATAAGTATACATTGTCGTTATTGTTGTGATCATATTGACGTTGTCATATGAGTATGCATTTGTAGGTCTTGTGTTAGGACCATGTCCGTATGTTGTGTTGATCTGATCTCGGATTAGGCGACGTGATGGTAATGGTATTTCGTATCTTGAGGTATGTTCCGTATTTCCTTGATACTTGTCTTTGATTGGCAATCGATTATCGTATTGGAAATGTCGGCGTTATCCGATGGATTGAATTGGCGAGTTGGTAAAATTTCCGTATCGAGTTATGATAATGTTTTGAGAACCTTGAGTATTATTGAGATACCGTATGGATATTTCGGTATTATCTTAATGTGTTGTTAAGGATACGAATCGTGGATTTTTGTAAATTCTGACGGTAAGATTACATTGGTCGTATTCTTACTTAGTATTTCCATTGATATGTAATTATTGACGAGATGTGATGGTTATCATTGTTGGATATTATGGCTGACCCCGTCGTGGGCTTTCTTTTTAGGTTCTTGGATTATCAAGCTTGTAGCGGTCGTGGAGAGATGAACTTCCCGGAGGATACTGTCTAGGGCATGTATTTGTGTATTGAGTTCCCTGAACAGTTTTTGTATTTCCGCTGCTAGAGTATTTTAATTGTTTGTCTTTATCCGCTGCGTGAGTATTTTTAAAATGACCTACTGGTATCTGGTAACTTAGGTTACTTTGGGAAATCGTTTTCTAAATTTGTTATGTCGGTACGTGTAAGCGATAGCTTAACGTATGTTTTTAAACTGTTGAGTTTTGGCATTTTGGGCCTTGTGGTTTCAAATGAGATTCTACGACGGTCTTGATAAACGAGTTTTATAAAGTCTTCGAATGTTTTCAAAAGATAGTACCGTTGTTGGCCTCTTGGGCGTTTGTAAATATTTGCGAAAATATCCTTCAGCCTTGTGGGTTCCATCTCGGGGCCCACGGCGTTGTAATATTCCCGGTCGGCTCTGGGGGTGTTACAGAATATGGTATCAGAGCTTAGGTTGAGAAAACCTAGGCATTTGGGTCGAGTTGGGTCATGTTTTTGTCGCGTCATTCGAGTTGTCGATTGACGAATATTAGAGCCGTGAGTTTTTGTTGTTCGCTCAGGCTTGTGCGTGATGTGATTTACCAGTGTGGTACTGGGGTTGTTGTAAACTTTTCCAAATGGTGTTAACGTGTTTCTTCGGATAGAGTCGTGTTGTGTTCTCGAGTTGAGCCGAGTTTACAAAATGTGTGTTTTGAAAATATATGTGTCGAGTATTTCCTTGAGTCGAGACATGTGCCAGTATCGCGGGGAATCGTCGGCTTCACGATCTGTAAGTATTTGGATTTTTGAATTGCATTGAGATTTATTGCCGTTCTAAGTTGATATGGTTTGAGATTCAGAAAGATATTATGCTTCACAGTATGAGATGACAGATTTGGGACAGGATTGATGATCTTGAGAAACTATGATTTTGGAAATCAGTATGTTGAGTAGATTTTGGAACGGAATTGTGCATTTGGGAGAAGGTTGTGGATGGTTGAGAAAAACATGTAGTCATGATAGATCATTTTGTGATACATGAAACTGCTTTTGAGCATTTGAAAATGATACTTTTCAAAATGAATGTCTTACTGATGTTTTACGGAAAATGATTTTGGGCCGAGACCCAATCAATTTTGAAATGGTTTTATAACTCAGGACTTGGGGTCCGAAATGAGTTTTCTACTTTTTAAACTTCTTGTAATGTGGAATGAGATACGGGCTGAGACCCTAATGTTTCAAAAGACTTTCCTATTTTCTAAAACTCCCGAGATTTGTAAAACACATTATCAATTGTTTATCTACTTTATCGCTACCTTTCGGGGTTTTGATTTATTGGTTCAAATGGAAATTCTCGGGAAGCCTTTCGCCGTGTTTGATTTGTTGAATTGTTTCAACGTTTTGTCATATCATATTTGAGGTGATCCAGGATGGATTAAAGATTGACGTTGCGAGTAGTAGGTGGAGGAGGACTTTTATCAGAGTCTATATATTGAGATTTTGGAATTTCATCGTGTGGTTTTCTGATGGAATATCAGTGAATTTGGTGACGAGCTGAATTGGTATACAGGAGTATGAATATGGTCAAGCAATTGCATAAATCCCATTTTATTTAATCGTGTGTATTTGAAAAGAATTTTTATCAAGAACTTGACACGAGCGAGCCGGTTGGTTCGAAAATTGATTTTGCAGTCTTACCAAAAATTTATGTTTTGAGTTCTGAAAATTTTGGAAGAATTTTTGAAAATTTGTCTTCTTGATGAGACTATATGATTTCAAACTGGTTTTGAAAATATGATTAATAACCATAAGCATTTAGTGTATATTACATATCATGGTGAAGTTGTGAGTGTGACTCACGAACTGGATAATATATCAGTGTGGAACGAGGAATAGGGATCCGAACTTTGGTATGGTCGTTTGGTTATGCAAGGATGATCGATTGATTTATCGGATAAGAGAAATATGCCGTATGTTGTAGAATCATGCATATAATATAATTTTGGAACTTTGGATTTTGTGAAACTGGGGCATATGTGCTATGTGATTCCATTGGTATGGTAATATTGTGACTTTACCATAATGATCTTGAATGATTTCTTTTGTAGATTTGGGGATGGTGACCCCATGTTGGTTGTTTTAGATGTCGAGCGGTCGTTTCCACTCCAGGTATGATTGGTGATTTTTGTCGACTTGATTGGTTGTTCGTATGCCGAGGAGTATGCTCACCAGTCGAGTATGTTTATTGAGATCCACGGTATGTGATTGGTGTGTCGTTTTGAGAACTTTATTCGTCCGTATATATGTCTCTATGGTTCTGTGTGTATCGTGTTGGAATTTACCGTGTGAGGGTATTCCTGATTATTATTGCTCCTTCGTTGGTCATATTAGAGTTTATCATGTTGATGATATACTCGATTGTGCTTTGACCTCTGGTTGGTCATATTGGAGTTGATCATGTTGATGATATTCTCAGTTATGTTTTAACCATTGGATTGGTCGTATTGGAATTTATCATGTCGATGGTATTCTCAGTTAAATTGTTGGTTGATCATTGTTGATGATCGTATAAGTGTTCGAATTTGGTGTCGATGTTTCGAGATTGGTTGTCATTATTTTGGACAGTTGTTTCACAGATATATCGGATATTATTCGTCTTATCAGAATTGGAACTTGATCATGCGATCAGGCAAACAGGACTTGTCACGGATAGATTATTTCATCTGACGATGATATAATTTTGTTGAGACTCAAGGAATTGTGATTGTAAGCGTATTGGGACTGTACAGTGAGATCGCTTGCTAGTATCTCAGGAGATCGTCGACCTGCATATTTGTAAGTGTACTCTTTTGATTATTCAGTAATGATGATGATTGATCGTTGTCGTGATGGTTTTGGGATATTTTAGTTGAACGGTTTGTTTCTTTTATGACGGATTTCAAGTTTCGAGGACGAAACTTATTTTAAGTGGTGTAGTATGTAATATCCGGAATTTCTACTACTGTTGTTTGATATTATTTTATCCGAGTTATATATTATGCAGTGTGGAATGCATGCAGTATGGATAAAATAAATAAATAAAGGACTGAGATGTCAGTATCGGTATAATTGTCGTATCTGGTCGACAGTTGCATTTGAGGATATTGTGTATCAGGTTATCGTACTTTCGATATAGAGTATATCATATAAGAATGTTATTGGATCCAGTATATGTATTCAGTAAGTGTATATGTGTTTTCGGTATGTCGAGACAGCAGTATGATTGAAATTGGCTAAGTATAGAATACTTAGCGTACGCTAATGTTGAAGACCTACGTACGCTAAATCACAAGAGTTACGTACGTTATGGCCGAGACATTATGTACGTAACAAGAGGAATCGGACAGTTGGGCCCGGTGTCGGCGGCTTTCGGCGCAGATGTGGACAGGTGAGTCAACGGATGGAGTTACGTACGTTATACAGGGTGTATTACGTACGTAATACGAGTATAATACTGTAGCAAGTCAACGTACGTGTAACGTGCAACGGAATAAGTGTTACGTGCGTTACGGGCGGCTGGCGAGTCGTGGCGAGAGGACTGTAGTGGCCGAGCATGGTCGGCGATGACTTCGCATGGATGGCCGATCACGATCAGCGGTGACTCGCGAGGATAGCTAGGATCGGCCGATTACATGACGTAAAGCGGTGGCGATTCTGGCCGTAAGGGCGATTACGTCGTAAGCCAATGCCGGTTATGTATGTAAGGGTTCGAGCAGTGGGTAGTAGGGTAGGCGCGGCCGGCTCGTGCGTAAGGACCCGCCGATTACGTACGTAATGGTCGGCAGTCCGCCTATTTAAAGGCCTCAGACCGAGTCATCCGCCATTTTCATGTTTTCTCTTCGTTTCTTCGCGATTTCTTGACAAAGTTGATGGATTTGAGTAAGAACATCATGTAGCAACATGTTT
Organism: Orobanche coerulescens; assembly: GCA_033398695.1. Taxonomy (NCBI): domain Eukaryota; kingdom Viridiplantae; phylum Streptophyta; class Magnoliopsida; order Lamiales; family Orobanchaceae; genus Orobanche; species Orobanche coerulescens. The sequence continues at coordinate 40,945 of JAWKAU010000193.1, read as the reverse complement.
TGGAAGTTGGAATCATGGATTAACATCATCTTCCACCCGGATCGAAGGTAAGAACACCTAAACACTTGTTTTTGGATATTCTTGGAGTTTCTTGGTGTTTTGGCCGATTTGATTCGTTTTGGTTCAGATTATTGATGGAACTTTGTTGTAATCTCGTAATCATTCAATACTCTTGAAGTTTTGTGGAACAAATTCGAGTATTTCTTCGTTAAAATGATTGAATTGGATTATGCCTTCATAGTGTTTGATGAAATGCCTCAATGAGTAGAACTTGGGAAATTCTACACGTTTTCGTATGAATGGTGATGGAATTGATTGTGTTATGATTATTCTTGGTAATTATTGGAATTTTGTTAAGGGAAGATAATGAATTGATGATCAAATACCTTGATTATGTCTTTATGATTATGGAATCGTAGTAATCTCGATGTTATTGATAGTTTATTATAATCCATGATGTTATGAGAAGTGTATATGTTGAAGAACATGATTATATACACCTTGAATCATGAATAAGGATTTTTTGGGTGTTAGAACACATCGGATTATGCCGTTTGGGGACTTTGAATGTGATTTCGGAATAAGTTGTGAAACTCTTGGAATATGATTATCTATAATTAATCGGATTGTTCGGATTGATGATGATAATTGATAATTAGTTTTATTACGAATATACAAGGAGGAAACTTGTAAGTATTTAAGATTGAATGTGGAATCGTATTGTTGTTTTGAATTCGTGTTTGATTGGTTTGAGTTGTATGGTTCGGTTTTGTGTATGATCGAGGTATCGTTGAATCGTTGAGATGATTTGGTTGGTCATGCCGGTTGTTGATTGTTATCAGATATGTGTTATTTGATTACTTCGATAGGTTGAGATTATTGATCGGTGATTAGAACCATATGTTGCGGTCATGTTCGAGTACGTTCGTGAATTGCGTTGGTCGGGGCCGAGGAGCTTGTAGATGAAGGCATTGTGACTGGTAGCAGCTTCATCATCACCGTATCGATATCGAGGCAAGTTATTACTTGCTCAGTTTATAATATTTAATGAATGGTTTCAGTTTCATTCGTTTATAATTCGTATAGCAATGTATAATCGTAATCACAGGAGATTTGGAATTATAGGTTGTATTCGAGTTTTGGGAATTTAAATCATAATGTATATGATTTACAATTGTCGTTGGTATACTTGTTAACGAGGATACATCATGGTATTGACGAAAACGTGAATTATCTACCGTCCGTGATGTTTTGGATCGGTGAATATTCAGAATAATGGTTGGTGATGGTTTAGATATCGAGATTGCTCTCGAAGGACTCGGAGCAAGTATTTTAATCATTTCTGTCATTTGTGTCGATCATGTCGTGATACATTCGTGTATCGTTGTTGTCATGCATTTGTGCATTGTTGTTGTCGTGTATTGTGCACTGTTGTTTTGTGCAGTTGTGCATTGTTGTCATATGTCCACCATGCGTTGGTCCGACGGGATCATCATGGGAATCTATAGCTGTGTGCGCTGGATCGCCGGATGTAATGCCACCATGCGTTGGTCCGACGGGATCATCATGGGAATCTATAGTCGTGTGTCATTTGGATCGTTGGATTACCATATGTTGTTGTTATTGTGCATATGTATATTATGGGTTGCCATAAGTATACATTGTCGTTATTGTTGTGATCATATTGACGTTGTCATATGAGTATGCATTTGTAGGTCTTGTGTTAGGACCATGTCCGTATGTTGTGTTGATCTGATCTCGGATTAGGTAGCGTGATGGTAATGGTATTTCGTATCTTGAGGTATGTTCCGTATTTCCTTGATACTTGTCTTTGATTGGCAATCGATTATCGTATTGGAAATGTCGATGTTATCCGATGGATTGAATTGGCCAGAGTTGGTAAAATTTCCGTATCCCGAGTTATGATAATGTTTTGAGAACCTTGAGTATTATTGAGATACCGTGCAGATATTTCGGTATTATCTTAATGTGTTGTTAAGGATACGAATCGTGGATGTAAAGTTACGACGGTAAGATTACATTGGTCATATTCTTACTTAGTATTTCCATTGATATGTAATTATTGACGAGATGTGATGGTTATCATTGTTGGATATTATGGCTGATCCCGTCGTGGGCTTTCTTTTTAGGTTCTTGGATTATCAAGCTTGTAGCGGTCATGGAGAGATGAACTTCCCGGAGGATACTGGCTAGGGCATGTATTTGTGTATTGAGTTCCCTGAACAGTTTTTGTATTTCCGCTGCTAGAGTATTTTAATTGTTTGTCTTTATGCGTTGCGTGAGTATTTTTAAAATGACCTACTGGTATCTGGTAACTTAGGTTACTTTGGGAAATCGTTTTCTAAATTTGTTCTGTCGGTACGTGTAAGCGATAGCTTAACGTATGTTTTTAAACTGTTGAGTTTTGGCATTTTGGGCCTTGTGGTTTCAAATGAGATTCTACGACGGTCTTGATAAACGAGTTTTATAAAGTCTTCGAATGTTTTCAAAAGATAGTACCGTTGTTGGCCTCTTGGGCATTTGTAAATGTTTGCGAAAATATCCTTCAGCCTTGTGGGTTCCATCTCGGGGCCCACGGCGCTGTAATATTCCCGGTCGGCTTTGGGGGTGTTACAGGATGTAGGCACGTTTGGCCGAACCTCTATAAATCTGTTTGTAGATTTATTTCTTCACTTTATATTTACGCTTCCGCACAACGGCGCTAATACCGAAATTGCTCCAACAATTGGTATCAGATAGGTACCTCCAATAAGCGGCTTAACATCCGAGGAGTCGATCCAAATGGCATTTCAACTTGCCCCGGTCGAAGGTCTTGCTCTTAATCGACCACCATTTTTCGACGGATCAAACTTCATGACATGGAAGAAAAGATGTCTATATTCATCCGAGCATATGACATCGAGCTTTGGAAAATAATATGTCTTGGTCCGAAAATTCCAACGAATTCCAACAGTACGCTTAAAACTTTCGAAGAATATGACGATTCCAATTGGAAAAATGACCATTACAATTGTAAGGTAACCCAACTCCTATATTGTGCCTTAAATCCGGAATAACACGACCGGATATGATTGTGTGATAGTGCTAAAGAAATTTGAAAAATGCTTGAGGTAACACACGAAGGTACGTCTCAAGTCAAGGAGACGAAGATAAACACGCTCCTTCATGAATACAAACTATTTCAAATGAAGGACGATGAATCCATCACGATCATGCTCGATCGATTTTCGGTCATCACAAATGGATTAGCATGTTTTGGAAAACCACTTTCGAGTAGTGAGAAAGTAAAGAAGATTCTCCGATCACTACCTCGAGAATGGGACGGTACGATGACGACAATAATGGAATCTAAAGATCTAAACAATCTTGATTTTAGTGCTCTCGTTGGTCATCATACGGATATAAAGATTCTGAAGCAAAGTCAAAAGGTATAAACGGATATATGATGCATGCAATGATGCAAGATTAGCGCACGCTACAACGAAATGTTAGCGCACGCTAACTATCATGGACAGTAGCCACTGGACAGATTCTGGAAGACATTAATGTACGCTACATGCAGTACATTACATACGCTACAAGCGATAGCGCACGCTAAGGAAAGCTAGCGCATGCTAGCAAGTCAAAACAGTCAGCAACGGCTAGTTTGTGGAGAAAGGCTATAAATACCAAGTGAATAGGTATTAAACCACACAACAACATTGAGCAAACCATATACACTTGAGATATCATTGTAAACATTATAGTTGTTGTTCTTGAGCTTAAATTGATAGTGATTGATGTTGGAATATTTATTCCACATATTATTTAATTTGTGTTTTGATGATTAAAGTTGCTAAACAACAAAACAACATTAAGGCGAAGCAAAATGACGATGCAGACGAAGATGCAAAAAGTTGCAATCTGGACTGAATTAGCGCACGCAAGTCATCATACGTTAGCGCATGCTAACGAGGAGTAATCTGCATTCCAGCCAAGTTTCGAAGTGAAGTCAGCTGATAGGATAGTGCACGCTACACGTTATCATTAACGCATGCTATCAAAGTCTTGTTACCGTTGTGAATGAATTCAAACACAGAATAACGTATGCAATGAATTCAGCATTAGCGCACGCTACAAAGAAGGAATAGCGCACGCTAAGCGGTTTGAATCAAGTCAATCAGAACGTTGGGAAAAGCAGGTCAAAGTCAGCATATCAAACGGATACTTTGACAAATCATGCAACGGATATATTGGATTAGCGCACGCTACAAAGGAAGTGGTAGCGCACGCTAACTGTCAAGGACAGTAGCCACTGGACTGAAACATAAAGTGATTAACGCACGCTACGTGAAATACATTACGCACGCTAAAGCAAAAATGTGAGATAGCGCATGCTAAGAAGGAAGAGCTAGCGCACGCTAGCTAGTCAACTGACAGCAACGGCTAGTTTATGGAAGGAAGGCTATAAATACCAAGGAGTTGGTATTATTCCATACAACAACATTGAGCAAAGCATACATACATGTTATATCATTGTAAACATTATATTTGTTGTTCTTGAGCTTAATTAAGAGTGATTGAGTGAGATCATACACGAGCGAGAAAAAGAAAAGATACGATTTGATTCGGTGTTATTAGGATCAAGGATCCGGCATTGTTAGAATCACAATCGCTATCTTAGTGAGGTTTATCTAGTACCGATAGAAAGCTAGAGTGGTTGATTCATTATCCAATAGAAAAGGAAAAATGGTTTTACTCGGACCGATAGAAGACGAGCTTGAAACGATAATCCCTCGATCGATTTAAGAGAGGCGTAGAGGTTTTGATCTTAAACCTATAGAAAAATATCTTGAGAGAGAGGATGTAGGCACGTTTGGCCGAACCTCTATAAATCGCTATGTCGTTTATTTTCCACAATTTATTTTCGCTTCCGCACAATCGGCGCAATATCAGATTTTATTCCAATAATTGGTATCGGAGCGGTACTCCAATACGCGGCTTAACATCCGAGGAGAAGATCCAAAATGGCGTTTCAAATGGCTCCCGTCGAAGGACTTGCTCTCAACCGACCACCATTTTTTGATGGATCAAATTTCATGACTTGGAAGAAGAAAATGTCTATTTTCATCCGAGCTTTCGATACCGAATTATGGAAGGTGATTTGCCTTGGTCCCAAAATTCCGACGAACTCAAACGGAACTCTCAAAACCTTTGAAGAGTATGACGATGCGGATTGGAAAAATGACCATTATAATTGCAAAGCCACGCAATTATTATATTGTGCTTTAAATCCGGAAGAACACAACCGGATATCATCATGTGATAGTGCCAAAGAAATTTGGAAAATGCTTGAGGTAACACACGAAGGTACGTCTCAAGTCAAAGAGACGAAGATAAACATGCTCCTTCACGATTATGAATTATTCCAAATGAAGGACGATGAATCCATCTCGATTATGCTCGACCGATTTTCGGTCATCACCAATGGATTGGCATGTTTTGGAAAACCACTTTCGAGTAGTGAGAAAGTAAAGAAAATTCTCCGATCACTACCTCGAGAATGGGACGGTACGGTTACGGCAATAATGGAATCAAAAGATTTAAATACTCTCGATTTTAGTGCTCTCGTTGGTTCTCTTATCAACTACGAGATTGTTCTAAAATCTCGGAATGCCAAACCAAAACCGAAGGAAAAATCGATAGCCTTCAAGGCTAAGGTGCCGAGAAAGAAAGAAGAAATTCCGGTGGACGATAGCGACGAAGAAATGGCATATTATGCCAAGAATATTAATAAGTTCCAACACTTATTAAACCGGAGAAAGAAGGACATTCAAGCGGGCGAATTGAAGAAACCCGACAACACTTGTCGATTATGTGGTAAACCAGGCCACTTTGCTAAGAACTGTCGAGTAAAGCAAAAGGAGGTTTTAATCGCAACATGGAGCGACGAAGATCCCGATGAAGATTTTCTTGACCAAAATAATCTCGCTCTCATGGCCCGGAGTTCATTCGACGATAGCGACGTCGAAAGCCAAGTAAGTAACTCCTACGACGAACTCTTTGAAGCATTCGAGTTATTACATACGGACTATCAAAATGCTTTAAATGAAATTAAATCCCTCAAGTCTAAATATAAAACTTTGGAAGTTAAAAATTCCAAAATACTTGAAAAGGGAAATTTGTCGAAATTGATCATTCGAAATGCCTTGAAAATGAAAATATTTTGAAAAATGATCTTTTAAAAGTTCAAGATGAACTAAAAATTTTGACAAAAAAATTCTCGTGCGGCAACGATAAATTTGAACAAATGTTATGTGTTCAAAAATACACTCTAAATAAAGAGGGGTTGGGATTCAAACCACGTTCGAAAAACGAATCCGTCAATTTTAAGATACCCCATTGCGAAAAGTGTTTAAAAATCGGGCATCACATTTCAAATTGCAAAAGCCCTCGCCGGACGATAAAAATTAAGAAAATTTGGGTTCCTAAAGGAACAAACATTTCAAACATCGTCTATGTTTCAAAAGAAAAACCAACTATCGGTTGGATCCCCAAAAATAAATTTTAACAAGTGATATTTTAAAAAGGGGGAGAAGGAATATATTTTTTTTGAGGGGGAAATAATACTTTCAGGGGGAGTATTTTTTGCTTATTAATACATATTCATTTGTATCATGCTTATTAATACATACTCTATATTTTTTACTTTTTGATGAAGACAAAAAGGGGGAGAAGTAGGAGGTGTCGAAAAGAAATGGGGATTGGAGAAACTAACTAAACGATCAAAGCCGAAAACTTTGATTCGTAGAAATATACATATATTATTTTTTTTCAGGTTTTATCCAATTCAAGAGTTGTTTTGTAATCATCAAAAAGGGAGAGATTGTTGGAATATTTATTCGACACATTATTTAATTTGTGTTTTGATGATTAAAGTTGCTAAACAACAAAACAACATTAAGGCGAAGCAAAATGACAATGCAGACGAAGACGCAAAAAGTTGCAATCTGGACTGAATTAGCGCACGCAAGTCATCATACGTTAGCGCACGCTAACGAGGAGTAATCTGCATTCCAGCCAAGTTTCGAAGTGAAGTCAGCTAATAGGATAGCGCACGTTACACGTTATCATTAACGCACGCTATCGAAGTCTTGTTACCGTTGTGAAGGAATTCAAAGACAGAATAACGTATGCAATGAAGTCAGCATTAGCGCACGCTACAAAGAAGGAATAGGGCACGCTAAGCGGTTTGAATAAAGTCAATCAGAATGTTGGGAAAAGTAGGTCAAAGTCAGTATATCAAACGGATACTTTGATAAATCATGCAACGGATATATTGGATTAGCGCACGCTACAAAGGAAGTGGTAGCGCACGCTAACTGTCAAGGACAGTAGCCACTGGACTGAAACATAAAGTGATTAACGCACGCTACGTGAAATACATTACGCACGCTAAAGCAAAAATGTGAGATAGCGCACGCTAAGAAGGAAGAGCTAGCGCACGCTAGCTAGTCAACTGACAGCAACGGGTAGTTTATGGAAGGAAGGCTATAAATACCAAGGAGTTGGTATTATTCCATACAACAACATTGAGCAAACCATACATACGTGTTATATCATTGTAAACATTATAGTTGTTGTTCTTGAGCTTAATTAAGAGTGATTGAGTGAGATCATACACGAGCGAGAAAAAGAAAAGATACGATTTGATTTGGTGTTATTAGGATCAAGGATCCGACATTGTTAGAATCACAATCGCTATCTTAGTGAGGTTTATCTAGTACCGATAGAAAGCTAGAGTGGTTGATTCCTTATCCAATAGAAAAGGAAAAATGGTTTTACTCGGACCGATAGAAGACGAGCTTGAAACGGTAATCCCTCGACCGATTGAAGAGAGGCGTAGAGGTTTTGATCTTAAACCTATAGAAAAAGATCTTGAGAGAGAGGACGTAGGCACGTTTGGCCGAACCTCTATAAATCGATGTGTCGTTTATTTTCCGCAATTTATTTTCGCTTCCGCACAATCGGCGCAATATCCGCAATTTCATTCGACGATAGCGACGTCGAAAGCCAAGTAAGTAACTCCTACGACGAACTCTTTGAAGCATTCGAGTTATTACATACGGACTATCAAAATGCTTTAAATGAAATTAAATCCCTCAAGTCTAAATATAAAACTTTGGAAGTTGAAAATTCCAAAATACTTTAAAAAGGGAAATTTATCGAAATTGATCATTCGAAATGCCTTGAAAATAAAAATATTTTGAAAAAAGATCTTTTAAAAGTTCAAGATGAACTAAAAATTTTGACAAAAAAATTCTCGTGCGGCAACAATAAATTTGAACAAATGTTATGTGTTCAAAAATACACTCTAAATAAAGAGGGGTTGGGATTCAAACCACATTCGAAAAACGAATCCGTCAAGTTTAAGATACCCCATTGCGAAAAGTGTTTAAAAATCGGGCATTACGTTTCAAATTGCAAAAGCCCTCGCTGGACGATAAAAATTAAGAAAATTTGGGTTCTTAAAGGAACAAACATTTCAAACATCGTCTATGTTTCAAAAGAAAAACCAACTATCGGTTGGATCCCCAAAAACAAATTTTAACAAGTAATATTTTAAAAAAGGGGGAGAAGGAATATATTTTTTTGAGGGGGAAATAATACTTTCAGGGGGAGTATTTTTTGCTTATTAATACATATTCATTTGTATCATGCTTATTAATACATACTCTATATTTTTTACTTTTTGATGAAGACAAAAAGGGGGAGAAGTAGGAGATGTCGAAAAGAAATGAGGATTGGAGAAACTAACTAAACGATCAAAGTCTAAAACTTTGATTCGTAGAAATATACATATATTATTTTTTTTCAGGTTTTATCCAATTCAAGAGTTGTTTTGTAATCATCAAAAAGGGGGAGATTGTTGGAATATTTATTCCACACATTATTTAATTTGTGTTTTGATGATTAAAGTTGCTAAACAACAAAACAACATTAAGGCGAAGCAAAATGACGATGCAGACGAAGACGCAAAAAGTTGCAATCTGGACTGAATTAGCGCACGCAAGTCATCATACGTTAGCGCACGCTAACGAGGAGTAATCTGCATTCTAGCCAAGTTTCGAAGTGAAGTCAGCTGATAGGATAGCGCACGCTACACGTTATCATTAACGCACGCTATCGAAGTCTTGTTACCATTGTGAAGGAATTCAAACACAGAATAACGTACGCAATGAAGTCAGCATTAGCGCACGCTACAAAGAAGAAATAGCGCACGCTAAGCGGTTTGAATCAAGTCAATCAGAACATTGGGAAAAGCAGGTCAAAGTCAGTATATCAAACGGATACTTTGCCAAATCATGCAACGGATATATTGGATTAGCGCACGCTACAAAGGAAGTGGTAGCGCACGCTAACTGTCAAGGACAGTAGCCACTGGACTGAAACATAAAGTGATTAATGCACACTACGTGAAATACATTACGCACGCTAAAGCAAAAATATGAGATAGCGCACGCTAAGAAGAAAGAGCTAGCGCACGCTAGCTAGTCAACTGGCAGCAACGGCTAGTTTATGGAAGGAAGGCTATAAATACCAAGGAGTTGGTATTATTCCATACAACAACATTGAGCAAAGCATACATACGTGTTATATCATTGTAAACATTATAGTTGTTGTTCTTGAGCTTAATTAAGAGTGATTGAGTGAGATCATACACGAGCGAGAAAAAGAAAAGATACGATTTGATTCGGTGTTATTAGGATAAAGGATCCGGCATTGTTAGAATCACAATCGCTATCTTAGTGAGGTTTATCTAGTACCGATAGAAAGCTAGAGTGGTTGATTCCTTATCCAATAGAAAAAGAAAACGGTTTTACTCGGACGATAGAAGACGAGCTTGAAACGGTAATCCCTCGACCGATTGAAGAGAGGCGTAGAGGTTTTGATCTTAAACCTATAGAAAAAGATCTTGAGAGAGAGGACGTAGGCACGTTTGACCGAACCTCTATAAATCGCTGTGTCGTTTATTTTCCGCAATTTATTTTCGCTTCCGCACAATCGGCGCAATATCCGATTTTATTCTAACAATTGAGGGTGATACACTAAATCATACAAGAGAGAGAAAAAGAAAAGATACGATTGGATTCGGTGTTATTAGGATCAAGAATCCGGCATTGTTAGAATCGCAATCGCTATCTTAGTGAGGTTTATCTATTACCGATAGAAAGATAGAGTGGTTGATTCCTTGTCCAATAGAAAAGAAAAACGGTTTAACTTGGACCGACAAAAAGTCAATTATGAGAACGGTTTACTCGGACCGATAGAAGACGAGCTTGTAACGGTAATCCCTCGACAGATAGAAGAGAGTTGCAGAGGTTTATATCTTAAGCCTATAGAAAAAGATAACGAGAGAGGACGTAGGCACGTTTGGCCAAACCTCTATAAATCCGTGTGTCGATTTATTTCCGCACTTTATATTTACACTTCGCACAACGACGCTAATACCAAAATTGCTCCAACAGTTATATCAACAACAAGTGTCAAGAAGATACAACAAAAATGTTCGTGTCAAGAATTTCCAACAAGGTGACTTTGTCTTATGAAAGATCATCCCAAACACAATTGACACGAGTGCTGGAAAGTTTGCTACTACATGGGAAGGGCCATACATCATCGACGGCATAGCTGGACAAGGTGCCTACCGTCTAATGTCAATGGACAGACAATAAGTACCAAGGAGTTGTAATGCAACTCATTTGAAGGCTTGTCATGTGTAACTCTTTATTCATTTCCTACAACATTTGTTTTTAATAACTCTCGTGACGGTACGTTCACTCTTAGAACTGGTTGTTTTTGGATTTGGTTTTTGACATGTACTCTATGTGACTGTGTTGGTTTTAATGCATGATGCCTTCTTTGCCAATTACTTGTCTTTGCATGAATTATATGTGGATGTCTTAGATTATTTCGCATGATTATTTACATTGATAATGCTTTGACATGTTACAGTTATTGCTTTTCAATTACATACTGCATTTAATTATACTATTCACATCTTATATATACGAAGCAATCAGATCCGTGCGATGCTGTAATACCTCCAGTATTTCATGCTTGATTACTTTGTACTGTGTGAATTTTTGTAATGTGACGTCATTTCTATTTATGTATTTCATTGAGTGCTATATAATTGTGCGATGTAAATGAAACGGAGGTGACACGCCTTGACGCCGTGGGACGATCATCGGTGCGAATATGACGGTGGACAACGTCTTGTTCCCCGATAATTGTTGACGAGTGGAAGGGATGGTCACCCCGAGATGGTTAGAATGTGATATGTGGCTAAAGAGTTTATGTCTAACGCGCGTTAGAGTTTTGTCTAACGCGCGCTACAACTTATGCCTAACGTACGCTATATTCCGATTGTTACGTACGTTAAGGTAGTTATATTACGTACGTAACGGGTGAGTCAGTCTCCCGACCAGAATCTTTCTTTTGACACGGACGGAGCTACTTTCGGCGGGCTAGAGGACAAACGAGTCAACTCTTTATAACGTACGTTATGTCCCAAATTTAACGTACGTAACACTTGGGCACATTTCGGGCAGTGGCGGTCTTTACGTACGTTGTCATTGAGCTGTTACGTACGTAAGAAGCCTTACGTACGTAACACCATTATCATTAACTTACGTTAGCAAAACCAAGTTTTATAAAATGACAGTTCCCTTCTTCATTTGCACGACCCAACACTACAAGATAACACCCTTGGAGAGATTCCTAGCCTTATACTCGGTTCTTAGCCTCTTATATACTTAAATTAACACGGAGGAAGTGGTTTATTGAGCTCCGGTGAAGATTATCCAAGTTGTTCAAGTCACTTCTCGTTTCTCCTCGTAGTTCTTGTGGATTCGCCAACTCTCTTCATTATTCTTCTTCCAATAAGGTAAGCCACCAATCCCTGGAGTTATATCTTCGATGTTCTCTTATATATATTTATTAGATTGCGGGTATTGGGTAGATTTTTGCCAACCTTCGTAGACAACCTTTCGAATGGAATTGTAGTAACTGGAGTTATCGTTTCTCATATGTTTTGTTTCATGCAAATCATATCTATCATAAGAAATTTCATTTCAAATCATCACTAGGAATGTAAAATTTGACGAATCAATTGTAGGAGAATTCGTAGTGATCCGTCACCGTTTATTCCATTGTTGTAGCCACCCTTACCTTGTGATTTTTGACACTTAGTAAACTAAGGGAAACAATTCGATAGTATAATAATTATTGGATATCAAACCACCAAAGTTATTGTGTAATAGAATCCGTCGATCGTAGTATTCGGAATATAGAATAGAATTAGAAAGCATGAGATTCGATTATGCTATAATCAATTGTCGACAACCGAAAAATGATAGGGATAATCCTGTTGAGCAAATCGATATATATCTAATGTTAACTGTAGAATTGAACGGAATAATGGTACACAATACTTACGAACTTAGAAACTATACTAATATCGACAATTAAAACTACGCTAGGAATCCAATTAGGAAAGGGAGACTAGTTTTGTTCATCATGATCCGTACGAGGTGTTAATCGGATATTATGTGGCTAGGTTAAGCTCGAGCGGGCGTGGGGACTCCGTTTATCACAAAGCACCTACTATCGGATCACAGGCAAGTGAAATCTTGCTCGAGAATTTTCTAATATTAATGTTATACCGTATGTGCGTATGTGCCATTTTGATGAATGCCGATGTTTGTCTTTCTCTAAAATATGTTATAAATGGGTCGATGTGTTGGGGATAAAACCTATATGGTACCCGTGTGGAAATGTGTTAGGGGGTAAGACCCGAATTGGACGCCTATGTTCCAGGGTATTCCCGTGTGGATACTTCTGTGACCCTTGGTTGCGACCTTGGGGCTTATGTGATAAAAGAGAGAGACAACGTCGGTTGAGTGATGAAACATTCCCTGTTGATTACTAGATACTGTGATTGTAAAAATGGCGTATATCGTTGTTAGTAGCTGTTATTTGGTATGCATTCTATGACCCTGGTTACCTGGTATGATTCGTCGTACCAGGTAAAATTGTTCATCATTTGCAGGACATTCCCGAGGGGTCCGGTCAGACTTGAGCGGTGTTGGAATTATCTCTAGCCGCTGCTTAAATTGAAATAAATTTGTTTTCTTTTGAAAAACCTTTGTTGTGTAATAATTGGACTTCGAATTTTTTTTTTTAAATCTTTCGACTCACGTTATGTAAACCTTGAACTTAATGTTTTATCGCGATTTTCTTAAAATGCCTATTTTTCTAGCTAGCCTTGTGGGTCCCACGTGAGATTCACGGCACTGTAATACCTCGAGAGATTTTTGGGGTGTTACAGAAAATGGTATCAGAGCGAAACTCCTGGTTTGTATAAAATTTCTCCTAATTTTTCAAAAGTCCAACACCCCAAGCGATCGAAACTCCTCATGGGAATGCAAAGTAAGTGATATGTGTGTTTCTGTCTATGTACAACATTTAATTGTAAACCGTGTATGGAACTGGCTTTAGATTAATAACGTTAGTGATGGCACGCCGAGGAGCTAGGAGGGTGGTGAATGACGCTCAGTGTTCCGCCGCGAACCACAATGAGGACGGGAACACTGCCGAGACCCATCATGCTGGGGGCCAGCCGCCACCAGTTAATCAAAACGATCAGGAGGCGGAACGCCAGAATAACAATCCGGGAGGCATGGACCCAGCTTTTGTTCAGGCCCTTGCCCAGGCTATCGCCATGGGAATTGCTCAGGTCAATCAGGCGGAATTGCCCAGAATAACATCAATGTGGAAGAAAACGCAGGAAGAGACCGATGGTTGGGAGAGATGCTGAAGGCTAGGCCTCCATTATTTGACGGGACAGGAGAGAAACACGTGGACGACTGGATTTCTGAAATGGAGACTGCCTTCAAAGTGATCGGATGCCCAGAGAACAAGAAGGTGCCGCTCGGGATTAATCAACTCCGTGACACTGCTGCACGTTGATGGAGGACTTACAGGCCAGAGGACCGAGTGGTCAGGTGGACCGAATTCGCCCGACTACTACGGAGCGAGTACTGTCCCAGATCAGCCCGAACCGCTCGCGCACGAGACTTTTTCAGTGCCGGGCCTCAGAACATGCAAGTACCAGAGATCATTCGGGCCTACCTAACCGAGCTAAGTTACATCTCCCAGATGGTTCCATCAGAAAATCAACGAATATGCCATCTTGCACAGAGGTTACCGGAGGATGTACAACGCTATGCCGCCGGATTTCACTGCACGACCCTGAGGGCATACGAAGACGTAGTCACAGCATATGCCGGTACAGTTTTTAATACCAACATCGGGCATAACTCGGAGAAGCAGAAGACATCAGTTCAGCCTGGGAGCAACAACAAAATGAATTCGGGGCCCGCATCTTCTTTTAAGTCGGTGGTTTCGTACCAACAGAAGGGTGTATCTGATCGGCCTTACCGTAGGGACTGTTTCAATTGTGGCGTGACCGGGCATACTAAGGATCGGTGTCAGAAGACGGCTACCAAATATTTCACTTGCGGAAAGAGTGGACACATGTCTCGTTACTACTGGCGGTCCAATACCACTCAGAGCCCAGCTTCCCAACCAAGTCAACAAAGGCTCTGTGCAATCCCCTAGGACGCCTGCTGTTTCCAACTACCGAGCTCCATCCCACCAGAACCAACCACCACTACACGGTGCCGGACGAGGCCGTGGGCGCGGCGGAGGTACCTCGTCCTTTTCGGAGTCAGTGCTGTCCCGTGTATTTGAGCTGAGGGCTACGGATGGTCACTCTGCGCTAGCTATCTCAGGTACTCTTCTTGTTAACTCTCATCCAGTGCATGTACTATTTGATACCGGAGCCACCCATTCGTTTATATCTGTGGAATGTGTTGAACGCTTAAACCTTGTTTGTGTACCTTGTGAGCCCTTTACTGTTAAACTACCCGAGGGTAGTAGATTAGGCGGCGATCAAAGGGTTCGAGACTGTCGGATCTGCATCAACAATTATAGTTGGACCGCTAATCTTATGGTCCTTCCTCTCCAGAATGAAGATATCATATTAGGTATGGACTGGATGCCATTGCACAGAACGATCTTGGATACCTACCACTTGACTATTTCCATTTAGGCTCATGACGGTACCACACATGTCATCAGCGGACGTGAACACTTTAGTACGAAAGGGTCTCTCAGCATTATCGCATCAGAAGCCTCCTGCATCTCTCGAAGTGAGTACTATTGGTGTTATGTTCTTCGAGAGGATACTTCACAACTTACAATCACAAACATTCCGGTGGTGAATGAGTTTTCAGACATTTTTCCCGATGAACTACCAGGGCTGCCACCGCACCGAGAAGTTGACCTTTCCATTGAACTCGAGCCGGGGACGAGACCTATTTCCAAAGCTCCTTACAGGATGGCACCGGCTGAGATGAAGGAATTAAAGATACAGCTCGAAGATCTGTTGGAGAAAGGGTTGATCCGCCCAAGCACCTCGCCGTGGGACGCGCCGGTACTTTTCGTTAAGAAGAAAGACAACTCTCTACGCTTGTGCATCGACTACAAGGAGCTGAATAAGGTTACTATCAAGAATCGTTATCCAGTACCAAGAATTGATGACCTCTTGGATCAATTACAAGGGGCAGTCGTGTTTTCAAAGATCGATTTACGGTCCGGATATCACCAATTGAGGATTCGGAAGGAAGATATACCCAAGACTGCATTTCGTTCGAGGTATGGCCATTACGAGTATATCGTGGTATCATTCGGGTTGACTAATGCCCCAGCCGTTTTTATGGAACTGATGAATAGAGTTCCTCAATAAATGCGTGGTGGTTTTTATCGACGACATCCTGATATATTCTCGAAGCCGACAGGAACACGAGGAACATTTGAGGCAAGTGCTGAGCATGTTAAGGCAACACCAGCTTTATGCGAAACTATCCAAGTGCGAATTCTGGATGCCGGAGGTAATTTTTCTCAGACATGTTGTCTCGGCAGAAGGTGTCAAGGTCGACCCACAAAAGATCGAGACAATAACGAGTTGGGAACCGCCGAAGAACGTCAAAGAGGTTAGGAGTTTCCTAGGACTGGCGGGTTACTATCGAAGATTCGTCGAGGCCTTTTCCTGTATCGCCCGACCGTTAACGAAACTACTGAGAAAGAGCACCAAATTTGTATGGACTGCAGACTGCCAGAAGAGCTTCGACGAGCTCAAGAGTAGACTAACTACTGCCCCAATACTAGTGTTACCGCAGGGTACAGAAGGATTCATTATATACACGGATGCATCCAAGCACGGACTAGGGTGTGTCTTCATGCAGAATGGCAAAGTCGTTGCGTATGCATCCCGACAACTGAAGCCGTACAAAGTAAATTACCTGACGCATGACTTGGAGCTAGCCGCAGTGGTGCGTGCCCTCAAGATTTGGAGGCACTATCTTTACGGAGTTACTTGCAAAGTTTTCACAGATCATAAGAGTTTGAAATATATCTTCACTCAGAGAGAATTAAACATGAGACAGAGGCGTTGGTTGGAGCTAATCAAGGACTATGATGTGGAAATCTCCTATCATCCCGGAAAAGCCAATGTGGTAGCCGATGCTCTTAGTCGGAAAACTACACAAGAGGTAATGGTATCCAGCATAACAGTTCAGCCCAAACTGCAGCAAGACATCAGGAGAAGCAACACCGAAGTGTGGATACAACGTAGGCAAGGACAATTATGCTCAATCAACATACTTTCATCCTTACTAGACGAGATACGTCTAGCACACATGGAAGATCCTGAATTACGTGCGATCGGTGCAAGAATCAAGGAAAGAGATGTTTTCGATTATAAGATTCAGGGTGATTTGGTGAGGTTCAAGAACAGGATCTGTATTCCACGGAATGACGGGATGAAGCAAACTATACTGAAGGAGGCGCACTCCACTCCCTATTCTATTCACCCCGGAGCAAGCAAGATGTGCAAAGATTTGCGACAAAGTTTTTGGTGGAAGAATATGAAATGGGAAGTTTCTAGGTTCGTCGCCCGATGTATGACGTGCCAGCAAGTAAAGATTGAACACCGCAGACTAGCCGGAATTATGCAACCCCTACCCATCCTGGAGTGGAAGTGGGAGAGCATATCAATGGATTTTGTCACTAAGCTACCTACGGCGGTGGGAGGAAAGGATATAATTTGGGTCATTGTTGATCGATTGACAAAATCGGCACATTTCATTTCTATTCAAGAGACAACCGGGACAGAGCAACTGGCCGTCATTTTCATCAGAGAGATCGTAAGGCTACATGGCGTTCCCTCATCCATCATTTCGGATAGGGACACCAGATATGTGTCTCGTTTTTGGAAAGTCGTCCATAAAGCTATGGGGACCCAAATACACTTTAGCACGGCTTATCACCCTCAGACAGATGGACAGACCGAGCGTACAAATCAAACCTTGGAAGATATGTTGAGGGCATGTGTTCTCGATTGGGGTAAGGATTGGGCTCGACATTTGGGATTAGTGGAGTTCTCGTACAACAACAGCTGGCATGCAAGTATAGGCATGGCACCGTTTGAGGCCCTGTATGGGCGAAGATGCAAGTCATCCGTTATCTTTGGGATGATGCCTCGACACGGTTACCGAGTTAGATCTTATCCAGAATCCATTAAGAAGATCTCTATCGTTCGAAAGCACATGCTAGCCGCATGAGATCCGTGAAATCTTATGCCAAAAGCAATGACGGCAGTTAGAATTTACGGTCGGGGATCATGTTTGGGTCAAAGTATCACCTATGCGGGGTATCCGGCGCTTCGGCCAAAAGGGCAAGTTAAGCCCGAGATTTATAGGTCCGTTTGAGATATTGGACCAGGTGGGGAAGCTCGCGTATCGATTAGCTCTACCGCCGCATCTGGATGGAGTGCATAACATTTTTCACGTCTCCCAGTTAAGGAAGTATGTCTATGACCCGAGTCACAAGCTCAATTTCGAAGAAGTGGAAATTTCCGATGACGCTACCTTTAGGGAGGTACTGATCGCCATTTTAGATCGGCGTGTGAAGATGTTAAGAAATAAAGCCATACCCCTCGTGAAGATTCAGTGGTCACACTACAGCGCGGAAGAAGCGACTTGGGAAACTGAATCGAGCATGAAAGAGAGTCATCCCGAGTTATTTTCTTAAGTTTTGTGACGAAACTATTTTTAAGGAGGGTGATATGTAATACCTCCGGTATTTCATGCTTGATTACTTTGTACTGTGTGAATTTTTGTAATGTGACGTCATTTCTATTTATGTATTTCATTGAGTGCTATATAATTGTGCGATGTAAATGAAACGGAGGTGACACGCCTTGATGCCGTAGGACGATCATCGGTGCGAATATGACGGTGGCCAACGTCTTGTTCCCCGATAATTGTTGACGAGTGGAAGGGATGGTCACCCCGAGATGGTTAGAATGTGATATGTGGCTAAAGAGTTTATATCCAACGCGCGTTAGAGTTTTGTCTAACGCGCGCTACAACTTATGCCTAACGTACGCTATATTCCGATTGTTACATACGTTAAGGTAGTTATATTACGTACGTAACGGGTGAGTCAGTCTCCCGACCAGAATCTTTCTTTTTACATGGACGGAGCTACTTTCGGCGGGCTAGAGGACAAACGAGTCAACTCTTTATAATGTATGTTATGTCCCGAATTTAACGTACGTAACACTTGGGCACATTTCGGGCAGTGGCGGTCTTTACATACGTTGTCATTGAACTGTTACGTACGTAAGAAGCCTTACGTACGTAACACCATTATCATTAACATACGTTAGCAAAACCAAGTTTTATAAAATGACAGTTCCCTTCTTCATTTGCACGACCCAACACTACAAGATAACACCCTTGGAGAGATTCCTAGCCTTATGCTCGGTTCTTAGCCTCTTATATACTTAAATTAACACGGAGGAAGTGGTTTCTTGATCTCCGGTGAAGATTATCCAAGTTGTTCAAGTCACTTCTCATTTCTCCTCGTAGTTCTTATGGATTCGCCAACTCTCTTCATTATTCTTCTTCCAATAAGGTAAGCCACCAATCCCTGGAGTTATATCTTCTATGTTCTCTTATATATATTTATTAGATTGCGGGTATTGAGTAGATTTTTGCCAACCTTCGTAGACAACCTTTCGAATGGAATTGTAGTAACCGGAGTTATCGTTTCTCATATGTTTTGTTTCATGCAAATCATATCTATCATACGAAATTTCATTTCAAATCATCACTAGGAATGTAAAATTTGACGAATCAATTGTAGGAGAATTCGTAGTGATCCGTCACCGTTTATTCCATTGTTGTAGCCACCCTTACCTTGTGATTTTTGACACTTAGTGAACTAAGGAAAACAATTCGATAGTATAATCATTATTGGATATCAAACCACCAAAGTTATTGTGTAATAGAATCCATCGATCGTAGTATTCGGAATATAGAATAGAATTAGAAAGCATGAGATTCGATTATGCAATAACCAATTGTCGACAACCGAAAAATGATAGGGATAATCCTGTTGAGAAAATCGATATATATCTTATGTTAACTGTAGAATTGAACGGAATAATGGTACACAATACTTACGAACTTAGAAACGATACTAATATCGACAATTAAAACTACGCTAGGAATCCGATTAGGAAAGGGAGACTAGTTTTATTCATCATGATCCGTACGAGGTGTTAATTGGATATTACGTGGCTAGGTTAAGCTCGAGCGGGCGTGGGGACTCCGTTTATCACAAAGCACCTACTATCGGATCACAGGCAAGTGAAATCTTGCTCGAGAATCTTCTAATATTAATGTTATACCATATGTGCGTATGTGCCATTTTGATGAATGCCGACGTTTGTCTTTCTCTAAAATATGTTATAAATTGGCCGATGTGTTGGGGATAAAACCTATATGGTACCCGTGTGGAAATGTGTTAGGGGGTAAGACCCGAATTGGGCGCCTATGTTCCGGGGTATTCCCGTGTGGATACTTCTGTGACCCTTGGTTGCGACCTTGGGGCTTATGTGATAAAAGAGAGAGACAACGTCGGTTGAGTGATGAAACATTCCCTGTTGATTACTAGATACTGTGATTGTAAAAATGGCGTATATCGTTGTTATTAGCTGTTATTTGGTATGCATTCTCTGACCCTGGTTACCTGGTATGATTCGTCGTACCAGGTAAAATTGTTCATCATGTGCAGGACATTCCCGAGGGGTCCGGTCAGACTTGAGCGGTGTTGGAATTATCTCTAGCCGCTGCTTAAATTGAAACAAATTTGTTTTCTTTTGAAAAACCTTTGTTGTGTAATAATTGGACTTCGAATTATTTTTTTTTTAAAATCTTTCGACTCATGTTATGTAAACCTTGAACTTAATATTTTATCGCGATTTTCTTAAAATGCCTATTTTTCTAACTAGCCTTGTGGGTCCCACGTGGGATTCACGGCACTGTAATACCTCGAGAGATTTTGGGGGTGTTACAGATGCATAAGTCTTGTTTTTTTTTTTTTTGCTTATGTCTAAAACTCAATTTTTTTAGACAAAAATTGATTACCTTGTCCATTAATGAGCATTGCAAAAACCAATTTACTAAACATGTGAGTCAGTTTTGTTCACTTTTTAAAAGAGATAATAGCTCCTCATAGGTAAAATTGAGGCGTCAAGTTAAGCCGAAAACACTTATTTGATTGTTATATAAAAACTAGCATACTAATCCTTATAATCTACAAATAATACTTGACTTGTTTCTAATAAGTCACATCAAATATTGTATTACTTGAGAACATTGTTTCATCATTACAATTCATTGTGTCATACAATACTATTCATTTGCCTTTTATTTCAAATAAAATTTTATAAAACTAGTCACAAACAAATATCCGAAATATATGAATAACCAATATTCTATAACATGATTATTAGTTATTCACAAAACTTAATAATTGAGATATATTAAGAGATTGAGCAATATCACAAATTATCTAATCTTTGGTATTCTAAATAAGTTTTGTGACAAACCACCTACCGTAATACTTTCATTAAAATTACTGATAGTCATGCTAAAATAACAAAACATAAGTATAACAACTCAATAGCGATACACATCTCAAACTCTTTATATGTGGCTCATAGAAGTACCCTAAGCAAATGACATAATAGAATTATCATAAACTTCAATGATACAAACAATGTTATGTTTCTATTAAACACCACAATAATAGATAAAGAGAGGCAAATCACAGGCTTGGCAACATCTAAAAGAATAAAAAATTCATATTTTAAACCCTTTGATATTTAAGGAAATAAACAGAGACTCAAATTCATGATCAGAAAAATTCAAAAAATGTAACTCATAAACCCAAAACAATGCAGTCTGTGCCAAATGGTTGGAGCATCAACATCTTCTGTCAACTAATCAATAAATATGTAATAATTAGGCGAGGCATTATGATTTTTACCCATTTCGAGATGCAAAGTTGCTTACAATGTGTTGTGTTGCATCATGTGGAAGTGTTATTTATAGTCACTTTTCTATGAGGTTGAATTGGTGTAACCACGTGAAATGACAAAATTGATTTTAAATAATTAGTTTTATTATGACTTTAGGAGTCACTTGCATGTAATGTGTACATGGCTTTCAAGCATAAATTACTTGCATTTAATCAGACCAAAACTAATTCATTAGTCATCAAAAATGTGTTTATTGCTCATAACAAATAAAATGAAGTAGAAAAGTTGTAACAGTTATTTATTAATGTGTTTATTGCTACACTTGTGACAAAATATATATTTTAGTCATTAAAACTCCACAATAAATAAGAAGAAAAATTGAATTCATTAAGACTCTACATTAAATTATATTCTTGAAGCCTCCACATTAATAAAGGGAC
Source organism: Orobanche coerulescens (assembly GCA_033398695.1). NCBI lineage: Eukaryota > Viridiplantae > Streptophyta > Magnoliopsida > Lamiales > Orobanchaceae > Orobanche > Orobanche coerulescens. Next base: position 18,985 of record JAWKAU010000193.1, on the reverse strand, counting down.
TCAATCTTTTAGTATAATAGATACTTAGACACGACATGTCCAACCTGTTGGACAGAACGACAAGGGGTAACACCCCACTATGACAGATGGCCATCACAATAACAATGTTATTATTACATACTCACTCCGTCCGCCACCCATGTGCAACAATTTCTTTTTCCATCCGTCCGCAACCTATGTGCATTGTTTATTTTTGGCAATTTTTTACCCTTTCACAACACAAGTGAGTCCATTTACTTCACTCACAACACATCCTACCAACTAAGTCAACTCAAATATTAAAACTCGTGCCGGTCAAAAGAGTGCATATGGGTTGCGGACGGAGGGAGTACTATATAATACAAAACACATTAAAAATAATGGGGACGAACGCCTCAAGGCAATGAACCCTTGTTATTACAAATTAAAATGACGATTATTAAAAGCCTTTTAGCAACTTAACGTTGTGCATGCACCTACGAAAAATATATATATATATATATACACACATATACACAAGTGACATTTTTCTATTACAAATTACGTTTATTACATTTTCATAAATTACACATTACATAATTATATATTACATGTCGTACGTTACGTATGACAAATTATAAAATTACATATTACAAAACTACATATTATAAAATTACATTACATATGGTAGATTATATATCTTATAATGACATGTTTAACTTTACTATGACATAACTGTAAATTGCAATTACATAGAACATATTACAAAGTATACGTTATGAAATAAAAGTTACATATAACAATTCAAGTCATACATGACATGCCAAAAGTCACAAATTGTACATAACATCTTGTCTTAGATACATTATGACAAGTCATGAAACTATACTTGACAATTGATAAATTACAAGTGACAAAATACTTGTTATAAATTACATTTCATACATAACACGCATAACTACTATGTACTACGATTATAAACCATATTAACATATTACAAGACATTTGTAAACGACGTATTACTTATTGCACTTCTACGTTATAATCACGAGTGATATTCGCATATTACAAATCACATTTACACACTCACTAAACACTTTTACAAATTACTTCTTGTTGCCACAATTTATGTCACGTTATGACCTTATATGTCATAATCACATTACACATACTCTGTATGTAACAGCCCAAAAACGGCGGCTAATACAGTGCTGTGGACCCCACCGGGACCCACCAGGCGATAGCACGATAAGAACCTATATCCCGACAACGTGGTACCGTACCACAATATTAATCAAAATCCTGATGTGGAGTATAAATTATACGTGTCTTAATTAGGGCAAACGTACACATGATCCAAATTCGGTATAGACCATATGAAGATGGGCAATACCTAACAAATTATAATACAATCATCCGACACAAAATACAAATGAAAATTACAATAAAACTTAACCGAACATAAAAAGACTCGGGGGCCCCGAATTAGCATTCTTCAAAACCCTCCGTCACCACCGTGCTCTTCCTGTGCCTTGCCCTTTCCTCGCCCTGAAATACAAGTATTTCGCCCAAACCACAGGGTCAGTTATACATGATAATAATTCTCATGACATTATACAATTCATATACATATGGATCTCAAAGAAACAACCGACTACTGAATATACCCCGCAGGCATATAAACAGTCAGTCCCAACTGTCGAACATATCCAACTATACGAACGACCACATAATATGGCTCAAGATGGACGCCACAGTACGCCCGATCCGGAAATGTGTCCGTGCACACGTCCACCCCGTATACGGAATCCAGAATATACGTGGGACGATGTACCTAATTAGCCTCACGAACTACGTCTCGTGTGCACGATCTAAATGCGGAAACATCCACGCATGATCATCAAGTGCCCGGCTAAAAATCATAAACATAACCAATCGGCACGCAGATATGACTCCAGAGATGTCACGATACAACATGACAACGAAACTCAACGAATTACACCTTTATCAAGGAATCGAACGACTCACCGAAGTGTCAACAAAGCTAAAAAAAAACAACGGTAACAAGAATGGTAAATTCGGGTATATCATCCCAACACAATGATAATACGATCAAGGGCATCACCATATCACGAATCATAGGTTCTCAAAACATTTCATATACACGAAACGCATAATAATCACAAGAATTCAATCATCATTATAACCAAGCAAGATAACTTGCCTCAATTCCGTAGATGAATAATCCTTCCTTGAATGATCGAACGAACGGTATCCTCGTCTAACAATATTCACGTGAACAAGCAACCTTGAATGAAACGTAATTCATTCAACAACATATTCGTAAGATAATGGTATTATTATATAGAAACAATATTCGTAAGTTTACTTGAATAGTTCAATTATTCTATTGAACATTATAATGTTCCAATTACGAATCATCATCTAACATGTTTATTAGGTTCATTCACAAATTCTAGCATCAATGTCAAGTATTTGAAGCCCAGAATATTACCAATGTAACATTGTGAAAACATCTTTCAAATCATCGGCACTTCCGATTATGATATAAGTTTGTGTTTAATTACATTCTTCATTATTTAACCAATGATTACATTAAAACCGATTCCTATATGAAAGCATAAGTTTAAGTTTTTAGTAACTAAGAACATCATCTTAATTTACGTCTCTTAACACACACGGATTAATGAAATGGAATTCGGCTACTCCATCTACCGCATTTGTATCACCATACTCACTACAATCCTCCTAAGAACATTATCAGCATATTAATGTAGTGATTAGCACCTCCTTAAGTTATCAACGAAATCGATTAACTTGAACATATGAAGATTACAACTGCATTCTATCAAAATCCATTGTTTTACTTTTGAAGAAGTTATTAAAAACCTAGTTATATCATTGGATACTTGGAATTCTAAATATAACTTCATCCCATCTTGTGAAAATTATCTTCAAAGGGTTAACATAATTCTTCCAATAATTTATCACGAAAGTATCGGTTTTAGAGCGCCAAAAATATGGTTCCATATTACCTTTCAAGAATCAATTGAATGTTCAAGACAAGATTAGTATCTCCCACCTCTAATCATTAAGAATTTCATTCCTAATATGTTCTTAGTGTTGAGACTATAATCAACTTCCGATTATCATGTTATTAATCAGGTTTTATCTATCATTATCAACACAACCATATTATGAAGTTATCATACATCAAGAAGTTATACTAATAGCCCTAATGTTGATCTTCACTTAGTTTGAGCATGATTCAAATAATTTATCATGTTTATACTAGCTTAAACTAACATTATGTGAAGTGTTTATATACTAACATCATCATAAGCATAGATTTAATATGAGTTAAAGAAAAACCAACCTCAAAATGAAGAACAGCACCAACACTTCCAACAACACACTTCAATCTCCTAATCTCCAAGTCACAAACCAAGTGCTGAAGCTCCAATACAAGATAGAAGGGGTAGAAATCGATTTGGCAGGGTGGGGAATCGTTTTCTCTAAGGAAAAGTTGAAAGGGTCGTGTAGAAAAATGAAAGGCAAGTCATATTTTTATAACCTGAACTCAGCATTACGTACGTTAAAGAGAGGGGTTAACGTACGTTAAAGCCCTTACGTACGTAATCTCATGAACATTACGTACGTAGTCGATTCATCAGACTTCACTGTCTTAAAATACACCAGCCGTTACGTACGTAAATATCTAGCCATTACGTACGTAATAGACGTTGACTTGGCTGTCGCGATCGACTTCCGACCACCACCTACTCACTCGGCCCCACCCGCCGAAAGGTGATCTGCTGAAAGATCCCTCGCATTACGTACGTTAACAAGTAAAGGTTACGTGCGTAAATCGGCTGATATAGCGTACGTAAGAAAGCTAGGCTAACGAACGCTAAGTTCTATAACAAATAAAAGTGGGATTCTCCCAATAACACTCAACAATCAATATAGTATGAATGACCAGGATTCCAACTTAACATAATTCGTCAATATGCTCGCTTCAATAATTACAGATGTGGTGCGATAATACTCGATTTAAATTAGAAAATACATTAGTAAAGGCGAGGGTATTACATACTCCCCTCTTAAAAGGAGTTTCGTCCTCGAAACTAAGGGGTAAACATATCGGGGTATCTCTCTCGCATGCTATCCTCAGTCTCCCACGTAGCTTCCTCGACTCCATGTCTCGACCACTGAATTTTTAATAAGGGAATTGCCTTGTTCCTCAACTGTTTGACTCTTCTCTCAAGTATCCGCACAGGGCGTTCTTCATACGAATGGTCATCGGCTATTTCGACCTCGTCGAATTGAATAATGTGGCTTGGGTCAGCAACATACTTCCTCAACTGAGATACATGGAATACGTTGTGAATCCGGCTCAAAGCTGGTGGTAACGCCAAACGATAGGCTTGGTCGCCTACTCGCTCCAGGATCTCAAACGGACCAATATACCTTGGGCTCAACTTGCCTCTCTTCCCGAATCGGAAAACACCTCGAGTAGGAGATACTTTGACTAGTGCATGGTCACCAACCTCAAACTCGAGTGGTCATCGACGATTATCTGCATATGATTTCTGGCGGCTTTGGGCCGTTAATAGACGACTCTTGATCAGGGAAATCTTCTCGCGGACTGCTAATAACATATCAGGCTTCGTACCAATAGATTCAGACAAATCGTCCCAACACAAAGGGGACCTACAACGACGACCATACAATGCCTCATAAGGTGCCATCTTGATCGCGGCGTGCCAGCTGTTATTATATGTGAATTCTACCAACGGTAGTTGGGCTTCCCAGTCGGGCTTCCAATCGAGAGCACATGCCCTCAACATATCCTCTAGAGTTTGAATAGTCCTCTCAGACTGACCGTCGGTCTGAGGATGAAAAGCCGTACTGAAGTTCAACTATGTACCCATCGCACGATGAACCGCCTTCCAGAAGTGCGACACGAACCGTCCGTCACGATCTGATACAATACTCTTAGGGGTACCATGCAGTCTCACAATCTCTTTGATGAACAACAATCTCTCAGGGCCCAATGTATCCTTGATCCCCAAGAAGTGGGCTGATTTAGTCAGTCGATCCACAATCACCCAAATCATATTCATGCCTCGACAGCTCGTCGGCAAACTAGTAATAAAATCCATCGATATGTCTTCCCACTTCCACTCGGGAATCGGGAGTGGTTTCATCATGCCAGCTGGTCGCTGATGCTCAATCTTGACCTGCTGACAGGTCAAACACCTCGAAACGAATTCGGCCACCTCCCATTTCATGTTACCCCACCAATAATACGGCTTCAAACCCTTATACATTTTGTTCGATCCCGGATGTATGGAATACGGGGTAGCATGAGCCTCCTTCAGAATAGTATTCCTCAACTCCTCGTCTGCTGGTACACATACTCGGTTTTTAAAGCGTATCAGTCCATCCTCATGAACCACAAATCCAGGGGCCTTCCCCTGACCGATTTCTCCTCGAATTCTGGATAAGAACGGGTCCGTCATCTGTTTCGTCCTGACCATCTCATTCAGGGATGACGAAATATAGAGCGTGCAAAGTTGTCCCTGAATACGCTGTAACCAGACTTAAATCTCTGGTCTCATGAACTCTAACTGCAATTCTCTCTGGGCGGTCAAACGAGCCAATATCTGCTCCTGCACGGTCTTACGGCTCAAGGCATCGGCTGTAATATCCGGATTAATTACCGAGTATTTCACATATATTTGAACCCTGTATTAGTTGGAATTGTGATATCAATAAGTGGAATATGGTATTTACCATATTTGTATTTTCGTGCATGAGTATGGCAGCATATTACTTGTCTCATACAAATACTCAATAATACAAATTATTGAGTATGGCTGCATATTATAAGTAAAGTAATCAATTATGGAGTTGGGTGGAGGCCAGCACATAGTCCTGGATAGTTTTTAATTATTAAGCCTGGACAGCTTTGGAATCTAGCGTAGGAAATTATTGAGCACAGGGGTCCAGAAACATTTTATAAAGGGCAGCACCTCATTTCATTTGGTTTTCATCTTCCTTCACCTGTTCTTAGTTCCCTGAAAGTCCAGAGGGTTTTCCCTACCTCTTAAACACATTTAGACCACCCCTTTTGTGATCTTTGAAGATTGGGTGTCACTGGTGGTTGATCATTGAAAGTGGAGAAACATCTTGATCTGGCAAGCAAGCAACCGAAGTTGGATTCTACTTATTGTCTCGGTGTTTTCTTCATCTTAAGGTATGTTAATACTAATTCCTACTTGGATTCATGTTATCAAGGATATGATAGAAGTATGATGTCAAGATATTGAGTTCCACTGATAAAATCATCCAAGCATCATCATGTTTTAGAAATTGGGATGTTTATGCTTATGAATAAATCATCAGAGGTTATATCCTTCCATATAAGTTGGATTTGTTAGATGTTTTCTGGATATAATGATGATATTGGAATTTAACACATCAATCTTGGATCACCCAACTTCACCTGAGAATTTCGTATGTTCAGTTTTCTACCCAGTACCCTACTGTCATCAACTAGGCGAGTCAAGTCGGCTGATCAGCGAGGTTGATTTCTGACTCGGATGATCAGCGAGGTTGACTTCTGACTCGGCTGATCAGCGAGGTTGAATTTTCGGTCCAATCGGGTGTTGACATGTGGCACAATATGATCCGTCTATTTATTTGTCCTTCGAACGGTCATAACTTCTTCATACGAACTCGGATTCAGATGAATTTTTTTTAAAACGATCGTCTCGACGGGACGAATAAAATAGACTCGGCTGATCTGCGAGGTTGACTTCTGACTCGGCTGATCAGCAATGTTGACTTTTGACTCGGCTGATCAGCGAGGTGACTTTTGACTCGACTGATTAGGTTACAATTTATGAACTTCCGACCGTGATTTGGATTGTTGGATGTTCGTACGACTGTAAATGAAATCTATATTACTTATTTTGTTAAGGTCCGAGCTTAGCAACGTGATTGATTGAAGGGGCGACCTTCGACTGTTTCGTTTTCGTGGAAGTTTTGTTCTTGTCTTCGAATCGAGGCAAGTACCTTATTTGTTTTATGTATTGTTGTTATACATATTGTCGTGCATGTATGTCGTTATTGTATGTCCACATCGTGTTGGTCCGACGGCATCATCAGGGGATCTATGCTAGCGTGCGCTGGATCATCGGACGGGTTTTTCCACCACGGGTTGGTCTGACGGGATCATCGTGGGTTCTAGGCAGTGAACGCTGGATCGTCGGAATTACCATGTGTATGTTATGATATCATGTTGTGATTATCAGTTGTGTATATTATTTATTGAGTTTCTCGTAGGAGAAGACTCGTTGGTATTTTGTCAATTATGTATTATTATTCTGCGTGAGATGTTGAATAATACGTTGTGGTACTTGTACTAGCATCGTTGTGCTAACCCCTTGAGGGTGAACATTTTGTTTATGTTCGGGATCCAGAGAGCGGGAAACAACCACGGAGCTGCATGACGACGGGGGTGCAGAGTGATGTTCTGGCCGGGTTTACTTGTCTGATGTTTGTTAATTATTTCAATAAGTACTCGAGTACGTAGTCGCTTTTGATGAATTTGAATTTGATGATGTATTAATAATTTCTGTTGAACATTTGTATTTTCAGTATTTGGTCAGAACTGTTGTATCTTAATTTCGTTATTTTCATTCGTTGGTACCTGTTAATGCCTTTTCAACTCTTTAGCCTTGTATATCCTGATGTAAAGGATTTACGGCGCTGTAATATTCCTGAATATATCAGGGGTGTTACATCGGCAACCACATTTGCCTTGCCTGGACGATAAATGATCTCGATATCATAGTCTTTGATTAGCTCTAACCACCTCCTCTGTCTCATATTCAACTCCTTCTGAGTAAAAATATACTTCAGACTCTTGTGATCCGTAAAAATCTGGCAGGTAACTCCATACAGATAGTGGCGCCAGATTTTTAAAGCAAACACTACGGCTGCTAACTCCAAATCATTAGTCGGGTAGTTGACCTCGTAAGGACGCAACTGTCTAGATGCATAGGCGATCACTTTCCCGTTCTGCATTAATACGCAGCCAAGGCCCTGTCTCGATGCATCGCTATATACCACGAATCCTTCCGTTCCTTTATGTAGAACCAAAACAGGTGGTGAAATTAATCAACTTTTGAGTTCATCAAAACTTTGCTGACATTCTTCCGACCACAAGTACTTCTTATCTTTCCTCAACAGATTAGTCATCGGTTGAGCAATTTTGGAAAAACCTTCCACGAATCGTCTGTAATAGCCTGCTAGATCCAGAAAACTACGAACTTCCTTCACGTTCTTCGGAGGTAGCCAGTCTCGGATAGCTTCCGTCTTCTGTGGGTCTACTCTCACTCCATCTGCTGATATTACATGTCCCAGAAAAATAACCTCAGACATCCAAAATTCACATTTAGAAAATTTTCCATAGAGTTGTTCTCGCCTTAATGCATCGAGAACCGGGCGGAGGTAACACTCATGCTCCTCATGATCACAAGAGTAGATCAGGATGTTGTCAATAAAAATGACTACAAAACGATCCAGATAATTAATAAAAACCCGATTCATCAATTCTATGAATACTGCCGGTGCATTAGTCAGTCTGAATGGCATGACAACGAACTCATAATGCCTATAGAGAGTGCGAAAAGCTGTCTTCGGGATGTCAGACTCTCGAATCCACAATTGGTGGTACCCGGATCTCAAGTCGATCTTGGAAAATACAGCGGCTCCCTGGAGCTGATCCAATAGATCATCGATGCGAGGTAAATGATATTTGTTCTTAATTGTTACTTTGTTCAGCTCACGATAATCAATACACAAACGTAGCGATCCGTCTTTCTTCCGTACGAATAACACCGGCGCTCCCCAAGGGGATGCATTGGGTCGAATATATCCTTTCTCAGCTAACTCCTCAAGTTGTCTCTTCAACTCCTGCATCTCAGTCGGGGCCATACGATACGGTGCTTTCGAAAGGGGGGACGTACCTAGCTCCAACTCAATGGTGAATTCTACCTCTCGTTGTGGGGGTAGTCCTGGAAGCTCTTCTGGAAATACACCTGGATAGTCTCGAACTACCGGAATATCAACCAACTCAGCTGGTCGGTCTGTTGTCTTGGTCATGTAACACCAATAACCAATGCATCCCTGGTTCAGTAATCTCATAGCCTTCATAGCGCTGATGACTCTCCCAGAATGACTGGGATTATCAACCCAAAAAATACACTCGACACCATCATCAGATGTGACGGTCACCATTCACTTACGGACGCTAAGCACAGCATCGTGACGATCCATCCAGTCGATACCCAAGATTACGTCATCTTTAGGTAAGTCAACCACAATCCAGTCGGACAATCACTCACGGTCGTTCATGCGAATCGGATAGTTCTGTACTTCACGATTCCCAATAATTCTTCTACCATCGGGTAGACCAATTACATAAGGTTCACAATCGGTAACATGATTTAATTGCAAACGACTCAAACAAGAAGTAGACATAAAGGAGTGTGAAGCACCAGTATCAAAAAGAACACAAACGGGCTGAGAGAGGATCTCGAGAGTACCTGCAATCATGCTGGCTTCGGGATCATCGGATTTCTTCATCTCATAGACTCTGGGTTTTGCAACCCCGGAAGCAGGTGTAACAGCTGGATTTCCACTGCCCATCCCTCTGTTTGCCCCGGTAGTCTGGTAAAAAGCGGACGGAGGAGCACGGTCCTGGACAGAAGACTGCACTGGAGCAAGAGATGCTACTGGAGCATGCCCGGGTCCACTCCTGCAATAACGAGCATGATGTTCGCTCTTCCCACAAGTGTGACATGCAACGGCCGGCTTCGGACACTTGGAGCTGATGTGTCCCTGGTCCCCACAGTTATAACACACGACAGGTGAGCTGATTGCCCGAGAGTGCATTCCTGTCGGCTTCGGCGCCATAGGTGGCCGTTCAGAAAGATTTGGTATAGGCTGGGGCTTCTTGAACATCCCCCGGTTACTGTCTGCCTGAGTCTGGTTCCTGGATCTCTTGTTGGAAAACTGAGGCTGCTTCTTGGAAATCTCCTTTGCAGTAAGTTCATACTCCAAAGCCTTCTCAATAAACTCTGGTAGGGTCGTACAGTGGTGGTTAAGAAATTGCATCCTCATTCGGGGTTTAAGCCTCTTGAGGAAGTATTTGATCTTATCAGCTTCCGAACGGACAACTGACGTAGCAAAAGGGAGAAGTGCTTGGAATTTTTCAGCAATAGCTAACACATCCTCGTCTTCCGATGGATCGGGGTTCAGTAATTCGGACAGTTTGGCTTCACGGAGGGGTGCAGGATAGTAACGATCTAGAATAAGATTCTTGAATTCTTCCCGAGTACTCTCTCCATCAGCAGGGCTCACAGAAAGCCACCAAGTATGGGCACTCTTACTAAGATAGTAGGCTGCCACAGCAACTCGATTTTCCTCTGGGCACTCCACCATCTCGAACAGTTTCTCGAAATGCTCTATCTAGTGTACAATGTCAGCAGGCTCAGATGAGCCTTCAAAAGTTGGAGGTCACTGTAGCGATATGTCGCTAATAATCCGGCTCACGATCCCGCCATGCACCAGAGGCGGAGGCTGTTGCCCCTGCTGTTGACCAGTAGTATTCCTCTGCATAGCTTCCATCAGTTGACCCATTTGGGTCATCTGGGCCATCATGCCCTGCATCACAGTGTAAGGATCGACACGTACATTTTCTCCAGTGTGGTGTGATTGGTCCCTAGAAGGCGAATCACTGCCTGTAGAACTCTGTTCCACATTTGCGCGCCTGTTGGCTCGTGGTATCGGGATTCGGCCCCTTCCGCGGCCTCGTCCCCCTCTGCCACAGCCTCTCAGATTTCTTTCCATACTGAAAGAATCAAATCATAAGTACAATTCAAGTTATCAGTCATAATTCATGCTAAGTTAATAGCAACAAGGAATTACATATCCAATAAAAACAGTTCGTAATGAATCACTGGCACCACGGGTGCTATACACTCAATATCACATCAACATTAAATCGAACCAGTTCCAATCACATATTCAATTTAGGTTTTCCTCAGAAAATAAAATAGATGAATCTTACCATACGTCATCAAGATGCCAAGATCACTAAAGAGATTATTATGTCATCAATATTATGCCAGTAATTAAATCATGGCTCATGAGAAACATACCGTATTCGACGGGTCAGGTGCTTGCACAGGTTACATGTGGCACGAAGGTTCCTTGATGCTAATTCGATTCTACAATAACTCAAAAGAAACACACGCTCCGATACCATCTTCTGTAATAGCCCAAAAACGGCGGCTAATACTGTAACACCCCCAAATCCTATTGGGTTATTACAGTGCCGTGGACCCCACGCCAGGAGATCCACCAGGCGAACATGACTAAAATACGTTAAATTAAACAACAAGGGAAAATCATAGTCCCTACCATGATATCCAACACAATATTCCGATAGGGAATTTCAACGACAAAAGTGGCCTACATGGCCAAAATGAAATACACAAAGATCCACGAACATCCTGCTCGGGTAATACAACACGACAACAATCGACAAGACTGAGTACACTCCAAGTAGTGACCAACAATGAACAACTCGGACTAGTATCGCTCGAATGCCTCGTCGCCATCGTCATGCCCCTGTGCCTCAACTCTCTCCTCGCAAGCACCTAAAACATGAAAACATGTTCCGCCCCCACGGGGTCAGTCATCCAGATAATGAACATCAAATACATGTATAACATGATATGCATCCAAAAGCATAATGAAACGGTATAATGATGATAATAATACGAGATGCTCACAAATCAAACGAAGCACCCAGCATTCGTGACATACTATGCCCACGGCATTCTATTAATACCTGTTCGACTGGTTATAACATTAGTGCCCAACGGCGAATCATATTCAGAGTATAAGACAAGGTATTACTCTACATTAACCATACCCGAACAGGATTAAATATGTATCACAATGCCCGGAGGCTCCAATGAAATTAACAAGACAATCACAAGGCCAAAAAAACCACTCACCAAATCACAAATATCACAATCACATGAAGTCGAAACAATTGTCATATTGATTAGGGCCGAAGCCACGGCATGAAAGTCAGATCACAATTAGGGCGAAGCCACGGCATGAAAGCCGTATCACAATTAGGGCGAAGCCACGGCATGAAAGCCGTATCACAATTAGGGCGAAGCCACGGCATGAAAGCCGTATCACAATTAGGGCGAAGCCACGGCATGAAAGCCGTATCACAATTAGGCGAAGCCACGGCATGAAAGCCGTATCACAATTAGGGCCAACGCATGAAAGCCGTATCACAATTAGGGATGGTATCTTTGTCTTGAGTCGGCCAGACCATCCTCGGCAGTCCCAACTCAACACCTTGATTTCCTTAGAACGGCTAACCGATGACAATGATGCGGCGGATGATTCCATGAATGCTTGGCGCTTGATTTCCTTATAATGGCTAATCGATATGAACGATATGATGAATGATTGAATAACTCGATTGCCTTAGAACGGTCAATCGATACAATGATATAGGGAATGATTGAACATTTCGATTTGCTGCGACGGCAATTCGATAACAATGATATGAAGGATGCCTCGGTACCTTTAATCGGTTACCGACGAAAGTGAGAAATGAATAAGCCAATGCCTTTAATCGGCGTGTACGGTTTTAATGACAATCTAAAAGGAATAACAATAAATATTTGGCAAAATTGCGAAAGGTATCGTATCGAGCGATCTCTTAATATCAATGAATTCATGAAGAGACTAAGTCTCGGAATGATACAACACATTTATACACATATATGATGACATTAATCTCATTGACTAGTACAAGTATAAAACTTGCCTCAAACCGAAGGCGAGAAGGTACTTCCACGATCAACGTCCTTAATGAAATTATCGGCGCTCGAACAACCTTGAACAACATAAATACCAACAATTCTCTTAATACGAATCAAGCATGATCACAACCAACTCAAAAGTCGATACAACAATACCCAAACTCATTGGGGCATTAAAACAACGCGTTGTAAACAATCTCCAATTGTTTACAACCAAAACTCAATTACATCCGAAACCAACTTCCAATGAATGATTCAAACCCACAAAACCTCATGAATACTATCAATAATCCAAAATGAATATCCGAAAACGTGATTATAACGACAATTAATCGAAAACCCCCAATTTCAACTCGATATTCAAAGTGTTCTTGAATAATCCCTCAATAATCCAATGAATTCTTATATAAACTCATAATCATATACATGTCCCTTCATATAACATGATTATAACGTCCAAAACATCATATCTCAACATAGAATCGAAATCCAAGGTGTTGAAGAATATTACCTTTGAAGATCCAAGTACTTTAATCCGAAGAACACGCATTAAATTGATTATCCGGGCTTCACGATCGAAAGGAGATAAAGAAAATCAAACACCCAAATGATTTGTGAAGGAAAAACCTTCCCTCAAGCTTTCTCTCTCGGTTGAAGGTGATGAAAAGGGAGAAAAATGGCTGAAATGCTGAAAAAAAACGAATTTAAGGAGTTGGTGCTGCCGGACACGGCCGTGCCGATCGGCGCGGTCGTGTCACGCCGTTAACCCGACATCTGGCGGCGAGGACTCGGCCGTGTCACCGTGTCCCGCTTGACATGGTCGCGGCGCGAGGGCCATCCGACAGTGACCCGTCCGGCGACTCGGCATGACTCGGCTGCCGTGCCGGGCGACACGGTCGGGCGTCTTTGACGATTACGCTTATCCGGAAGGGTTCGACTCGGCCGTGCTGCGACACGGTCGGGTCTGAGGCGAACTTCGGCATTTTCCGGACGAAATGCACGGGCCGTGTCGGACGACACGGCCGAGTCCGTTCGGCAGTGATCGGCCAATAACTGAAAAGTGAGCGGTTGAGCTAAAATGACCATAACTCTCTCGTCCGGACTCCGATTGACTCACCGTTTGAACCATTGGAAAGCTAACTCGATGCTCTATAATATTGCAAAGATTTAGAATTTTTGGAGTTACCAAAAATTAATGGTGATCTAATAAAGTCGAACTCATATGAGGAAAGTTGAAACAATGAACAATAACGATACACCACTCGAAGTTTTTCCGAACAGTGAACACGGTGAATGAACATGATTGATGAATGATCATAATCGAGTGAAAATACACTGAGTGACAATTACGATCGATAATTCTTGAATGAAAATGAATGAATTACAACCGGTATTACATACACCCCCTTAAAAGGAGTTTCGTCCTCGAAACTCGTGGTAAACAACTGGGATATGAACTATCCATCAAGATCTGAAAATAATAATGCACATATAGTCCTCGGGACCAAATCAATCGCACGCTCAAGTCCCCAAGACTTGACGTCTCGAATCTCGATGAATGATTTCCCAAATTATCAAAAATCTTGAGCACAACGCCGAAGGTGAACTCCCAACAGTTGACCCAAATCTCAAGATTCTCAAATATGATCATAATAAAATAGATCAAGAATAAATGATCCACATCACGATACATTACTACGGATTGAGTTACAGTCATCCAAAAACAAGGTTACATCTCAAATGTAGTCAACATCGTTATCCTTCCATGTCATCGATCTCCTTTATCTCAACGATTTAAGGTATATCCATGAGATGAACTCGCCGCTAAATATGATCTCGGAAGGTCACGAGAATGAAAGTGACTAAAATGAATGATGAATGATAAATGGCTACAAATCCGACAAGGATTTGGAATGACTCACCAAGGTGAATTAATAACGTCATGAGTGATAGCTCTCTGAAGTGATTGGAACCGCCGTTCCTCGTGAATTGAATGATTAATCGATAATTATGAGTCCCAACATGATTGATATATATGATGAATGAATTAGGTGAATGATTGAACGACAATGAAATGAATGATTGTCCTACTACCGAGCAAGAATTAACTTGTTCAAAATCGGTGATGAATGTCCTTACCTCGGGTTCTCGAAGCCTGATAGGACCCCTTGGATGAAGTACGGTGGAGTAACAAAATCCTCGAGGCTTGTGAGTCCTCTCGAGATCTAGCGGCACTGAACTCCTGCAGATTTGAAGGTGTCCCGGTTCCCACACGAGAAAACAAACAATAGCCGCACCGTACACCGAGTATTAACGTGTCTGCTGAATCACGATTAAAGCAAACAAGTCGAACTCGTCGTGCGAGAGGAAGAAGCCTTCTCAGCACGAAGGCATCGAAAAGCGACCTCTTGGACGTCGGAGCCCGATGTCCCTGCAGACGAATCGGCATCCTAGTCCTCTCACCCGAAGGAATCAAGGATGTTTCGAGTAAGCTCCTTGATCAAAAGCTCTGCTCCAAGAGCCTTCCCGATGAACTCACTAAGTGAATTACAATTGTGGTTGAACAATGCATCCTCAATCGGATTTAGCCTCTTGCCAAAATACTTGATCTTATCCGCTTGCATGCGGATAGCGATGAAGCAAATCAAGTAGTCTCAAACTTCTCGGCAATGACAATAACACCCTCGTCCTCGGCCATTCAGAGTTCAAAACCTCGATAACTTGGCTTCCCGAAGTGGGGCCGGATAATACCTCTCTATCATGAGAGTCTTGAATTCGCCCCAAACACAATCTCGATCGGTGGGTTTCACGTAAAGCCACCAAGAATAAGCACCCTTACTCAAGTAGTAAGCCGCTACCGCCACTTTACTCTCCTCAGGACCGAACCATGTCGAAGAGTTTATCAAAATGCTCAAGCCAATGAACAATATCAGTGGTTCCGACGAACCCTCAAAAGTAGGCGGCCTCGGCGAGAGATATCGCCAACAATCGATTCACTCTCCCGGATCTGTCCATTAAACGGCTCTGGAATTCTGTTGCGGTGGACCACGAACCATCGAGGTCTGCATGGTCTCCATCATCTGCGTCATCTCGAGTCATCACGGGCCATCATGCCCTGCATAAATATGAATGGGTCAACCCGAGCACCTTCCGAGTGAGATGCCTCTCGGGTACGACTCCCTGACGGCGACGATTATCTGGCGATGAATGAGTAGCCTCGCTATTTGATGAATTAATGATACCACTCGTATTCGCACGGCATGCACACGAGATCCGGGTTTCGGCCCGCACCGCGGCCTCCTCCCCGCGTCCTCCGGCTCTATCCATCTTGACGGGAAAGCCACATGATGATTACAGTCTCGCATGAAGATCACATTATGATTATATTCTTGAATGATAATGATGAACATACACGCTATACAACAATGAACGCATTAATTATGCAATAAAATGATAAATCGACATGACGCCGGATATGATATGATCGCATGAAAGATCGAGTGAGGCAACATGATTATCGATGAAATTCTAAAATAATTACCTTGGACAAGTTTGCAAGGTTGAAAATTCGATCCACAAGGTCAACAATCAACCGTGAGGTGGTGAATGATTAATGAATTAATCAATAATGAGATC
This sequence comes from Orobanche coerulescens, assembly GCA_033398695.1. Lineage (NCBI taxonomy): Eukaryota > Viridiplantae > Streptophyta > Magnoliopsida > Lamiales > Orobanchaceae > Orobanche > Orobanche coerulescens. The sequence continues at coordinate 2,438 of JAWKAU010000193.1, read as the reverse complement.
AACCGAGTGATGAATGAATTAATCAAGCGATGAGATTGGTGAGTGATGAATGAATTATGTGAGTGATGATATTGGTAGTGATGAATGAATTAATCGATGATGAATGAATTATCGAGTGATGATATTGGTGAGTGAGGAATGAATTAAGCGAGTGATAGATGAATTATCGAGTGATGATATTGGTGAGTGATGAATGAATTAACGAGTGATGAAATCAAAATGATGATTGAAAATTATTAATGATAAATGAGTTGATCCTTAATGCTTACACAAGTCACACGTGCTCCAAAACAAATAATCATGAATCAATCATAGCACTAATATCACATATAGGTTTTGAGAAAGCATGAGCGATTAATGACATGATGGATGTATGAACACAAAGAGAATCGACTCCTTACAGGTCATACGAAGCTTCGAGGTCTCGCGATACTAGTCTTCACCGGCGACTCGATGAATGAATGACTCGTGCGATCGCACTAATATTACGACTCACAAAACTCGATGACTAGATTGTCATAACGACAATCCCACTACTACCGCGTCGGTAGGACCACATAACTCACATCTCGGGGTATTTCACAACCCAAAGCTCGATACCATTTCGTAACACCCCCAAATCCTATTGGGTTATTACGGTGCCGTGGACCCCACGCCAGAGATCCACCAGGAGAACATGACTAAAATACGTTAAATTAAACAACAAGGGAAAATCATAGTCCCTACCATGATATCCAACACAATATTCCGATAGGGAATTTCAACGACAAAAGTGGCCTACATGGCCAAAATGAAATACAAAAGCATCCACGAACATCTGTTCGGGTAATACAACACGACAACAACTGACAAGACTGGAGTACACTCCAACTGACTGACCAACAATGAACAACTCGGACTAGTATCGCTCGAATGCCTCGTCGCCATCGTCATGCCCCTGTGCCTCAACTCTCTCCTCGCAAGCACCTAAAACATGAAAACATGTTCCGCCCCCAAGTCGATCATCCAGATAATGAACATCAAATACATGTATAACATGATATGCATCCAAAAGCAGAATGAAACGGTATAATGATGATAATAATACGAGATGCTCACAAATCAAAGTAAGAACCGAGCATTCGTGAAATACTATGCCCACGGCATACTATTAATACCTGTTCGACAGGTTAGAACATAAGTGCCCAACGGCGAATCATAATCACAGAATACCACAAGGAATTACACGACATGAACCAAACCAGAACAGGATTAAATATGAATCACAATGCCCGGAGGCTCCAATGAAATTAACAAGACAATCACAAGGCCAAAAAAACCACTCAGCCGAAACTGTCAAATATCACAATCACATGAAGTCGAAACTTGTTATTGATTAGGGCCGAAGCCACGGCATGAAAGTCGTATCACAATTAGGGCCGAAGCCACGGCATGAAAGCCGTATCACAATTAGGGCCGAAGCCATGGCATGAAAGCCGTATCACAATTAGGGCCGAAGCCACGGCATGAAAGCCGTATCACAATTAGGGCCGAAGCCACGGCATGAAAGCCGTATCACAATTAGGGCCGAAGCCACGGCATGAAAGCCGTATCACAATTAGGGATGGTATGCTGTCTTGAGTCGGCCAGCACCATCCTCGACAGTCCCAACTCAACACCTTGATTTCCTTAGAACGGCTAACCGATGACAATGATGCAGCGGATGATTCCATGAATGCTTGAGCGCTTCGATTTCCTTATAATGGCTAATCGATATGAACGATATGATGAATGATTGAATAACTCGATTGCCTTAGAACGGTCAATCGATACAATGATATAGGGAATGATTGAACATTTCGATTTGCCTGCGAACGGCAATTCGATAACAATGATATGAAGGATGCCTCGGTACCTTTAATCGATTCTGAAGCGGCGAAAGTGGGAAATGAATAAGCCAATGCCTTTAATCGGCGTGTACAGTTTTAATGACAATCTAAAAAGGAATAACAATAAATATTTGGCAAAATTGCCGAAAGGTATCGTATCGAACGATCTCTTAATATCAATGAATTCATGAAGAGACTAAGTCTCGGAATGATACAACACATTTATACACATATATGATGACATTAATCTCATTGACTAGTACAAGTATAAAACTTGCCTCAAACCGAAGGCGAGAAGGTACTTCCACGATCAACGTCCTTAATGAAATTATCGGCCGCTCGAACAACCTTGAACAACATAAATACCAAAAATTCTCTTAATACACGAATCAAGCATGATCACAACCAACTCAAAAGTCGATACAACAATACCCGAAACTCATTGGGGCATTAAAACAAACGCGTTGTAAACAATCTCCAATTGTTTACAACCAAAACTCAATTACATCCGAAACCAACTTCCAATGAATGATTCAAACCCACAAAACCTCATGAATACTATCAATAATC